>PVJD01009303.1:0-64223 GCA_004026545.1 Mormoops blainvillei | reverse complement strand
ACTTCCTAGATGGGGGTGAGTGAAGGCTGAAAAAGAAGCTTAATGTCACCACCCTTCCACTGGGAGAGACTGCCAACAATTATTGAAATAAAGAACAGACTGATGGTCAACAGAAGAGAGCGGGGAGGAGATAACAAAGGGAAACAGGGGAAGGGTAATCAAGGAACATGTATAAAGGACTCATAGACAAAGCCAAAAGTGGGTAGGATCGAGGGTAGGGGGGAGAGGCGGGGGGAAAACGGACAAACTGTACTTGAGCAACAATAAAAAAAAAAAAGAAAGGAAAAAAAAAAAGAATACCACCTTTTGCCCGTGACTTTTTTTTATATCTTTACAACCTTGTTATAATGAGGAAAAATGAAATTCAGATAAATTCTGCATTTGCCTAAGATGATGGCTGATCTGGGATTTAAACCCAAGTTGTTATAACTCTGGAGCCCTTTGGTTTTCTGCGTCAGAACATTTTAGAGTAGAGAAAGGTTATATATTAGACACTTGGTGGTTTCAGGCTTCTGGCTGCCTGGGTAAACTCTGAAAATGGGCCATACTATGGGGGTCAGAAGGAGGCTTTATTATCATGACTGACCAGAAACGCACATGGCGTGGCATCTGCACGTGGATGAGGTCCTGCCTTTTGATAGGAAAAGCTTATCAGAGTGTACCCTGCAGGTGATAAAATCCAAATAGAATTCACAAACCAAACTAACCAAAGCAAACAACCTCGTGCTAAGGTGAAGCAAGGTTATTTTAAGTGAATCACGACTACACCCCTTTTTCTACCCCGTTCACACTGCCTTTCTTCCCCCGCGAAGCTTTCTAGCCCCAAGCCCTGGGATTGGTCCTGCATTATTCAGCCTTGGTAACACTCAGCGTTTTGTTCCACAGCCAATTCCACTGACCATGACATGACATGGAAACTGACTTCCTGTTAGTCGCTCCTATTCTTGGTACCCTGGGGTGGATTTTGTATGGACTCTTATGTCTGTTTATGCTTTTTGCTAATTTTTAACATGTGGACCATCCATACCATTCTTCACCTACCCCTCTTCACGAAGGATTTCTTTCTAACAGCAGCCCAGAGCTGCATTAGCGTTAGAGTTGGCATCGTAACTCCATGACTCTGTTTCCTGGGCTTTCTGAGTTGCGAAGGTCACGGTGGTGTTTTTCTATTAATCCCATAGGGCATTTTGAGGTTTTGAAGCACAAACTTCTTAGTTTGGGATAGAGGATTGGGCCATAGACAACCCTTTATTTTCTGATGCTAGTGGATTATCTCTCTTCACTCTCTGTGGGGTGTTTTCCATGGGAGGATGTTGCCCTAACCAACCCAAATCAAGCAGTGTCTTATATAATTTAAGCCTGGGAATCTGTGGCAAGAAAGCGCAGTATTTACTTTTCTCCAGACACACCTGGCCCCGCCTTGTATTAGGGCTCTTTATGAGGTGAAAATGGGATCAAGATCAGAATAGAACTTGACAAAGATAGGGTGTTCAGTTAATGTTAGATCATTTAAATTAATCATTTTGAATACAAGCCTGTTTTTTTGGGGTTTTTTTGTTTTTTGTTTTTGGCTCAAGAACAAAAAAGAACACTGACTGGCAAAGTAGAAGTAGAAAAAAATCAATATTTTTGAGGGCCTATTTTAATATCTTTTAATATTTTGTATATTTTTATACATCAAGCTTTCATAAGTCTATAATTATTATGGATAAACTGATCATTATTAATAATAAACCAATATATTTCTTGGATTCACTTGTTTCTTTTTTTTTTCCAAGGACAGGGAAATAGTTCATGTAGATTTGTTTTCACTTTACCTATAAACTAGGGAGGAATTAACACTTACCTGCATTTTGCCAATAGAGAAACTGAGGCACAGGCACCACAGGGAATCTATCTAAAGTCCCACTACCTGATCTTTCCCAGAGACATTAGAAGAAGCCTGGTCTCTTGATCCTGCGATCCGGTCTTGTTGGCATGGACCCAACGAAGAGCATCGATGATGTGTTTACCTGCATGGCAAGGCCAGTGCTGTAGATGTCCCCGATGATGCCATCGTCTTTGATCCTCATGCTGATATTCTCCACAGTATCCTTTAGCACCTGACCGAACAGGGTTCTGTAACCTCCTTCTGATCCTACAGGGATCTTGTTGTACATACAGGTCAGAGCCAAGGTCACCATCGCTCCCGTGTCTGTGAATCATAGAGGGATAAGACCACCACCGCCACAGCAATATGACCAATGAACGTTTACTGTATGCTTATTGTGTTCCAGGCAACTTATCTCCTTGACTCTTCAGGACAACCTGTGAAACAGAACCTCTGATGATCACCATTTAAGGGATGAGACCATGGGGTCTCTGGTTAAGTAACTGCCCAAGCCCACGCAGCTAGAAAGTAGTAGCAGCAGGCCCTCAACCCCGAGCTGTATGACTTCACAGCACATACTTTTAATTACTGTAGACTGGCAGGATATTCAACCCCACTTCTCTTATCCCAATGTTTATCTTTCAAAAAATGTCACTGGTTCTTGAAGGCCTAGCCGTTACCCCTCCTCCGTGAAGCCTTCTTCGGTCATCTCAGCACAACAGGCAGTCCCTCTCCTGAACTGCTGTTAACATTGATTGTTTATATCTGTCTTGCAGTCTCGGCTGTTTCATCATTACTGTGCTCCGTGAACTCCTGGATAGTGGGAGTTCAGCGTCCCCCACAGCGCCCAGGACAGGGGCTTTTCCATTATTCTTATGGGAGAACACACGTGGGCTGTGCGAGCGAGCTCTGGCACGACAAGACCAGAACAAACAAAAGTCTCACCAGACGGCATCTTTCCTTTCATTGATCTTTCCTCCCTATTCCCATCTCTACCTTCAAGTTGCATGACCTCATTAAAGTTGAAAGAACTGTTCAAACCAGTGTCGTAAAAAATGTCCAAATGTCCTGAGCTGGCCGAGGTGCTCCAGGTGGGAAGTGGAAGCCAGTCTGTTCTTGACCCACAGCGAGGGGACTTGAATAACTCTCTAAATGTTTGTTGGCCTGAAGGAGTCTGACGCGTGAGAGGTTGCTGGTGAGGCATGTATGAGGGGGTGGAAATCCAAGGTAATGCCTTTGCTCAGAGTGGCAGAGGAGGAAAGGTGGCTGTGAATGAGGGGCTTTACACAGAGAAGGGGTCATTAGATGCAGAAGGGTGGGCCCAAGAAGGACGTGGTGTTGTAGAAGAAAAGTGTCCATTCGCCAGCAACCTTATGCTTGCAGAATGAAGGACCAAGATGGTTCCCCTGTATCCTTGAAGGGGTGCACGGTGGGCTTAGGGCTCAGAGAACCGCTGTTTAACAGGCAGAGCAAACTTGGGAGTTCTAAGGAGGAGCTTTGAGAAGAGCAGAGTGTGGGAACATCGGTAGTGATAAAAGAGAGGGTTCAGGGTAAAACCCCGTCTAGGCATCGATGAACTCATTTGCCCAGGAATAACTCCTGACTTAGGTGACATGTTTATTGTTCCCAGTGGAGATTCCGTGACTGTCAGACATTTCAAGTATTGTTTTGGTTTCTATGTTTTACTCTCTCCCTTTCCTTTATGCCTTAATTGACATGTCCACCAAATATTTGTTCAACAGCTCCTCTCTACAGGCATTTTCATGGTCCCCAGCTCCTCCCGCACCCACTTTTCCCTCCAGCCCCACCACTGAGTGCCCTTGAGGTTCCCAGCTCTGGGCAGTCTGAAAGTGGCCACCGACTCACCTACATCGAAGGGACTGGAATTGGCCAGCAGGGTCTTGGCAAAACGGGCTGCTATCGGTAAGGTCGTCTCGGGGTTCTTCTGGCACAGTGCCAGGATTGCCAGGCTGGGCCCGTAGAAGCTTGAGGCCTCGGCATTGGGGCCTTGGGAAGGGATAGAGGGCCTTTGTAAGACTAACATTCACCACAGCCAGGACATTTGTGGAAAAAGAAATGCCAAACCTTTTAAAAAGACATTGCTAGAGAACCCGTCCAAAAAGAATGACACCGTATTGGCCGCAGATACCATCAACCATCAATATTTCTTTTCCTTTCTTTCTTTTTCTTTTTTAAAAAAAAAGATTTTATTTACTTATTTTTAAAGAGAGCAGAGGGGAGGAGGAAAGAGCGGGAGAAAAACATCCCAAACCCTGAACCTAGGCATGTGCCCTGACAGGGAATCAAACCAGCGACCTTTCGCTTTGCAGGACGACGTCCAACAAACTGTGCCACACTGGTCAGTGCCTATCAATATTTCTCAGAATACTATTCTGACAGTGGAATTAAAGGGATGGTGTTGTCTTCAGGCAGGTGATGGCATGGTAAGTCTGTGGCCCTGGGCTAGTGGCCTTTTCTAGCTCATTTGGATTGGGGGTAACTCACCTGTGGAATTAGCAGAGGTGAGTGGAGATACATCATCTCCTTCCTAAGTTGCCACTCTCCCAGCCTTTTCTTTCTAGGTGTGAAATTCTCAGGAAGGATCGTTTGCCACACTCTCCCCCACCTCCCCCTTCTGATGAGGTCTTACCTGAAGGTGCCCAGCTCTCCATTTGTCTCTGTAGAATTGATACTTTATTCCCAGGGTCTCGGCAGGAGGAGGTGAGGGCTATGATGGTGAGTGCAAGCTGACCGATGGTCAGATCTGTAGAGCAGAGAACGAAAGAGTTAAGAGCGTTTTCAGGTAAGAGAAAGCGCCGGGGGGCCAGGGCTGAATCCTCTGCTTCTTCCCAGGTCATTTCGATTTTTTAAAAAATAATGTGATTAGTTTTTTGATCTGTCTTCATTCTTAAGAAGCATGGAAAAATACTTAAGGAACATTTAATCTAGTGGCCTCTGGGTGACCTGACAGGTCCACCCAGAACCCTGCTATTTCTGTAGAAGAACAGCAAGAACTCCCGTACAAATTCATATATGAAAACTCCTATCAGTCGCAAAATAATTGTAACTTTATTCTCTAACGTGAGCTTCGAGGCGACTCCTGCGAGGTAGCAGAACAGAGACTTGATTGTTATTATCCTTGTTATTATTACTGCTAGTGCGATTGTTATTATGAGACTCATCTGCATTTTGCAAATGAGGAAAAATGAGGCTGAGCGGGCTGGAGAGGCCTGTTCAAGGCCACAGAGTTGCTGAGGGGCGGGGCCAGGGCCGGAAGCCCACTGTTTTCGCATCTCGCCCGGAGTTCTTCCCGCATTGCTGCTCTTCCCTACGAATGCCCTGACGCCACAGGTATTTCTGTCCAGGTGCTTTCCAGATGTGTCGGGAAAAGTGTTTGGAAGATTCGGGTATAATCAGAGGCAGGGTTGGTGTTGGGGTGGGGCAGGGACTTGGGATCTGGGGTGACAAACAGTGTGCAAGATCCAGGGAGCATGTGAACGGAGCGGCTCTGACGTCTCCTCACCGGCTGTGTCACTGGCCATGAGCTTGTAAGTCAGCAGCTTCTGGGCCTCCAAGTTGCGGGCTCCGACCAGGTTCATGGCAATCAGGACGCTGGGGTTGGGGTAGGCTGAGCTGGTCACAGAGTTCTCCATTAACACTTGCATGCTGTTAACCAAGGGCTGCTCTGCAGGGGGCACAGCTGAGAAGAGACAAGCCTTTTACAAAACCCCTCCCCATCACCCCCTCTTCACAGGAACTTGTTCCCGTGGCTTTGAGGGGAAGCCAGGATTAGCATTGTAATTCTCAGGGACGCCTCCTGCAGGGGTGAATACTAAGGAAACTTGGAAAACACATTGGGACTTTCCAATGAGTCCCTGTATCTTCTCAAATAATTTTTAATCTCTAAGAAACGGATTTCTCATTTGACAACTTCAAGCGATGTGGCTCACGGGCAGTTCATATAGTTTGTAGCACATTTCCAGAAACCAGTTTTCCTTGCATCCACTTTTTCCTCATTCGTACATGACAAAGTACCTGAAGCTTTGGGATATGACTCAGTGAGTACCCGGAACACCCGCTAGCAGCGGTACCTGGTCAGAACAGTCACTGAGTGTCGTTGCATCATCATTCCTACAACACCACTGCAAGCTCTTTTCATATTACACGCACAGACCGGCCTCTTGGAGAACGCGCGCCGCTAAGTCAGGAAAGATGAACCGCGCGCTGGCACCGTGACTCACCCATCTTGGAACTCCTACAGCGATCGCCCTTTTCCCCCACCTTCTCATCAGCAGGGCTCAGTGTCTGAGGTTCCTGCCTGTCCCCGGGGAAACCGCTTGCCTGACGTCCTCGGGAAACACTCCGTACTCACAGCATGGGCTTCGGGTCTGAGTGCCGGTCTCAGCCGTAGCCCAGAGAAGGTTCAGGAGGTAAAGGGAAAACCAGGCCATCCCTCTCTTTCCTGTTCTGTCCACGTCTCCTGTTCAAAAGTCCCCGTATTATTAAGCGGGGCATTTCTCTACTTTCTCTTATATACGCCCCTCTTGATGGAACAGTCTGCCCTCCACGCCCAGCCCAGCCACTCCTCACTGCCTTGGGTGACCTCTCTCTCCCTGATAGAATTCATTTCTATGTGCTTATCTAAGTCTACTTAATATAGACCCTCCAGGGTAGCTGAAGGTGACTTCCAGGTAGCACAGTCATATGAGAAACTTGGGCTGCATGTGCAGCGAAGGCCGTGGTGACAAAGTGCCCTTTACCACAATCCTGGGTCTTTACATGGGGCGGCGGGGGGGGGGGGGCTTGCCTAATGCTGAGTACAAACGAGGCTTCCTCCCAGACTGCTTTCCGCCCCGTCAGTCGCGGTCCGCCAGCAGTCACCTCCCTCTGTGCTTTGAGGTGTGTGCTTTTTCATGTGTCCCTTTAGGCTCTCAGGTGAGGATCTGCCAGGTGAAGTCCAGCTTTATGTAATCAGTGAAGTTGACATGACCCGGGTTCCAGTCTAGGCTCTTTGAAGTTGTTTGGCTTTAGGCAAAGCAATGGACCTGTTCCCCAGAAATTTTGTTTGACGTCTCTTTCCTTATCTGGGGATGAAAGCAGTTTCAAATACCGGGGCTTCAGATGTTATCTTGTAAAGTAAGTAATTAGAAAGTGTGGGATCCATGAGCTGTATTCCGTGTTAAGCATATACAGGTGTGGACAAAAGTGGGTAAAAAATTCTGCCAAAGTGTGCTAGAGCACAGCGAATGGACTACAACGCATAAATAATGAAGGTCTGTGATCTGAGTGCTTAGGAGATGGTACCTAAGAGCACTGGCCACTGTGACATTTTTTTCGAGGTAATGAAGCTACTGCAACAATTGCCACCCGCATGTCTTTTCCTGTATGAACGACTGTACACCTGCTCATGCCCACCCCTGTGTGTGTGTGTGTGTGTGTGTGTGTGTGTGTAACAGAGAACTGGAAATAATGTCTTCAGACTATGAGGAAGGGGCTCATGTTTTCTAACCACTGGATTTTGAGCAGCTCCTTGTAGGGTGGCTTTCTCCAGTGGCTCCCATCTTAAAATAAAATTATAGTTCTTTTAATGACCTACGAGGCCCTGTAATATCTGGCATCTGGTTCCTTTTGTACCTCACCTCCGTCCACTTCGTCCCTTGCCCACTCTGCTCCAGCCACACAGAACTTTAAAAAAATTAAATTAATTGGGGTGACATTGGTTTATAAGATTATATAGGTTTTAAGAGTACAATTCTATGATACATCATCTGTATATTTCATTGTATAGCCATCATCCAAAATCAAATCCCTTCCCATCTCCATATGTTGGACCCCCTTTACCCTTTACTACCATCTCCCTCACCCACTCCCCGCTGGTAACCACCCTACTGTTATCTGTGAGTTTTCATTTGTTTGTTTCTCTTGTTTGTTCCTTTGTTACTTTCAGTTTTATATTTCACATATGAGTGAGATCATCTGGTTCTTGACCCTTTCTGTCTGACTTGTTTCGCTTAGCATGATGCCCTCAAGATCCAGCCGCGTTGTGGCACATGGCGGCGTGTCGTCTTTTCTCGGGGCCGAGCAGCGTTTCTTCGTGTGCAGTACATTGCTGAGCTTGTGAAAACCTCTTGTTCGGCCACCTTTGCCCTTGCTGACCACTCTTCCCAGGAGACTCTTCTTCCAAATATACTCGTGGCAGTTCCCTCACTTCTTTCATGTCTCTGCTCAAAGGTCAGCTTTTAGAGAGCTCTGCCCAGATCACTGTGTGTAAGATGGGCTCACCCCCACTGGTCCCCACTGTGCCCCTTATCTGTACCACTGCTCACCCTCTGTCACACTACGTGTGTGTGTGTGTGAAGTTCACTTATTGTCTGTCTCTCTCCCACTAGAACATCCGCTCCACAGGGCTTTGTCTGTTTTGGTCACCGCTCCGTCCCTAGTACTGGTGATACACCTAGCTCCCAGTAGGTGCCCGTGGAATAGTTTCTGAGTGAGTGAATTGATGAACAGATAAAAGACATGGGTTGTAAAGCACATCTTTCTTTCTCAAGGAATGTGAGTGGGGTTGTGAGGTGAGAGCACAGGGTACGTGTTGGGGTGAGCTAGAAAGCTTCTCACAGGGCCCCGTGTTCCCACCTCCTGGTCTGTGCCCTGATAGAATCTTCTCCAGAGTGTGCGATGGCCTCACTCCTAGTGAGTGTATTACAGCAAAAGCAATGGGATGATGTTACTAGAGACCAACTTCCCTCTCTCTTGCAGTCTCTCTCTGGTTTTTCTTGTGGGATTTTTTTTTTTCCGCTCTGATAAAGTTGGCTGCCATGTTGGGAGCTGCCTTGTGGAGAAGCCCTTGTGTCAAAAACTGAGCAGCCTCCAGCCAACAGCCAAGGAGGGAGGACCCCTGCCCGCGTGCGAATGAGCTCGGAAGCAGAACCTTCCACAGTCGAGCTCTGAGATGGAGGCAGCGCCAGCCAACACCTTGACCGTAGCCTTGTGAGTGACCCGGAGCCAGAGCAGCCAGTTAAGCCGTCTCTTGGGTTCCTGATCCACAGAGACTGTGAGATAATAAACGTTGTTGTTTCAGACCATTAAGTTTTACGGTAACTTGTTATGCAACAATGTATAGCTGATACATGGCATATGGTGGGAGATGAGACCAGAAAGACAGTTTGGGTCTGCCTGGTGGATGGAGGTCCGTGTATGCCATATGAAGGGGTAATAGGCAGAACAACAGTGCCCCACCCCCCAAGATGTCCACATCCTAATCCCTAGAACTGGTGAATGTGTCAGGCTACACAGTAAAGGGAATTAAAGTTGCACATGGAATTAAGGTTGCAAATACGCTGACTTTAGGATAGGAAGATTATCTTGGGTTATCTGAGTGAGCCCAATGTAATCACAGCGAATCTTCTAAGTGGGAGAGGGAGGCAGGAGAGTTAGAGTCAGAGAAGGCGATGTGGTGACGGAAGCAGAGGTCGGAAGGCTCCAGTTGCTGACTTTGAAGATGGAAGGGAACATGAGCCTAGGAACGCAGGCATCTTCCCAAAGACAGGAGAGTCAAGAAAATAGACTGTCCCCTAGAAACTCTAGAACACAGCTCTTTCGAAACCTTGATTTCAGCCCCGTGAGACCCATTTCAGACTTCCGACCTCCAGAACTATATGATAATAAATTTGCCTCGGTTTAAGCTAGTCAACTTGCAGTAATTTGTCACAGCAGCAATAGAACCTAACACAGGCACGGGAGCCCAGGTCGGGGTTGACCTGGGGCTCCAAAACCTGCACGTGACACACCCCGCTGTGCCTCCTCTTTGCCCATACTGTACGCCTCTCAGAAGTTACCACATATGGCAAGACTGATTATGACTCAATTGCTTCAGTTAGCAAATAACTTGCAGAACAGGAACCGTGGAGGCCATACAGCTCTTCGCTATGTGATATGTTTTGAGAGTCTTTGGCTAGCTATTGACCGGGCTTAGTTATTTGCTTGTTTTTTTCTTGTACCTAATATCCTGGTATCAAAGCACCCAGAATGCCTGGACATTTTATTTTGATTATTTACTGTTATTTTTGCTATTTTTGACTTTAGCTTTATTGTTGACACTATTTCAGATGTCCCCCTTTCCCCCCCTTTCCCCTTCCCCACGCTGCCCTGAACCCCCTTCCCTCTGACCATGACCACGCTATCATTATCTGTGTCCATGTGTTATACATATATGATCTTTGGCTACTCTCTTCACCTTCTTTCATCCAGTCCCCCTCTCCCCACCTGACATCTGTCAGTTTGTAACAGAGTGGAACCTGAGAGTAGATGATGAGTACAAGGAAGCAGTGTGTAGGAAGAGGGTTCAAACCCCAGCTACGGGGCCAGGTTGCTAGTGGAGGGGGGAAGCAAAAAGATTATTATGAAGAAAACACTAGAGGAACGAGGGAGACATTGCTAAACTAATTTAACTGATTTCTCCTGAAGGCATTTTCCTTTTGGGGGCTGCGTCAATGGGTAACCTTTGTTCTTGGGCATCTGAAAGGCGTGTCTGGTTCCTGACTGCATGTGCAAGTAGCTCAGACCCCCAGTAAAAAGTGTAACCGAGCTTATACTGCTTAAATCGGATTTAAGCTTTTTGAAAAATGTGGATTCTGCTGAGATGAACATCAGAGGTGATTTTATTTGGAGGTTTCTTTTGCAAGTAAATATATCAATGTGATTTTTATTGGGTAGAGAAAGGAAAATAAATGTGGAAAAAGAACAAGTGGGGCGCAAGGGAGACAGCTGGAGGAGGGGATGATATTTTTTCTCGAACTTTATGGATTGACTGTTTATGTATAAACCTCGCACTTCCCCCATCTGAGCAGAGCAATATTTTCTTCTCTAACCCACTGCCTGTGTGAGGCCCATGTGTCCACTCAGTTCCTCCCTTGCATCTGGATCTCCGAGAGCCCATTCTCCCTGCAAGGTGTCTACTTGATCTCGCTGCTTGTGGTCACAGCAACAGGCCTTACCACCATGTCCCCCCGCTGCCCAAGGGCACCCAGGGAGCTATCAGTGGAACCCTGAATATAACTCAGCTTAGTAGACAGGGTCCAATCTCTTTCACTTCACTCCTTCCTGAGGTGGCCTTCTCGCTACTCATAACCCCTCTTTAAGATGAAACGATTAGAATGTGCTCTTTTCGTATAGTTGTTGATATTTATTGCGCATGCAAACAGAGAAAGGGAGGTTATTGACATTTCTGCTCCCACTGAGACCAATGCAAAGGAAGGCACGGGGCCAATTTCCACATGGAGTTCCACTGCAAAAGGGTTAAATCCAGCTGAGGAAGGTTTGGGTTTATTAGTATTTGCTCCAACGAACTTCCAGATTTTCTCCGTTGTGAACAACGTAACTACCAACTCCTGAAAGGAAGAAGGAGAAGTGGGTTAATTGATTTGGCTGCCAAAGCACTAAATAATGGACACCATTCTCCAAACTCCTTGGCACATTTCCCACGGAAGCTCACACCCGCCTCTCTGAACGCTCGGGGCATTTTCATTCTGTAGGGCTATTGACGCACTCTCCCTACCTTGGCTCAGGGGTTTGCCGTCACTCAGAAGTTCCCAGTAGGTTCTGTCGTTATTGCTGGCCTCCAAGCCCTGAACAGAGGTGATGTAGGGGCCCCACGAGCTCTCCACGTAAGTGAAACTGTGGGGACAGTGAATGGGTTACAGGAACTTCCAATTTTTAAAGGCATTTCTCAAACCTTCATGTACCTAAGAATCACTTGAAAATATAATCCCCCAAATGCGCATTTCCTGGCCCTATCCCCAGATATGTTGATTCTGCGGGTCTGGGCTGGGGCCAGGAATCCGCATGTTTCCTAAACTCTCCAGCTGATTCTGCTGCAGGCAGTCCACCATCCGTGCTCAATTTGGGACATGAGGCCCCTGGTTCCTGCCCCGCCCTCCAGCCATAGTAGACACCTGTTGCCCTAGGCACGCCAGAAGTCCTAAGTTGGTAGGTTTGCTCTTAACAAAGAGAAACAGAGAAGAATAATTTAGTGTTTCATGTATGTTTACTAAAAAGTGACATGGTCAATGTACGTTTCGCTTTCTTTAGTCACGTTTCTCTATCTTCCTGGGAATGCTTAAAAGGAGCCTTTATCATTACATACAGATAGATAGATACAGATATTTTCAAATATATATATGATTTTCTCTGCAGCATCTTACACCATGTTATTAAACACAATAAACAATTGTCCATTACTTTAAGAAACCAAGCAAGCCATAGTTTTCAGAGACAAAGTCAATAACTTAATTTTAATATTTGACCTCTCAGGACCAGGGAACTTTTATCTAGGGGTCCATGAAATCTCCTGAAAAGGGGGGTGGGCATGGAGAGGCTTCCAGGCATTTGTGTAACCTCTGATTTAAACGTTTTGTGTATATGTTCATTTTTCTGGGATGAGCATCTTACTCAAAAAGGTCAGTGACTCAAAATAGTTAAGAACCACTGTTCTAGACACAATATGTGTGACTTAGGAAGTTCTATTTATTGAAGGAGTTTTACTGACAGCAGAGAGCTCCCTGGGACTTATTTGTCCAGTAGGCATGAGTTTAATGCCTACTATGTGCTAGGAGATGAAAGGTCTCACTTCTTTTTTTAAACCCCTGACATGAGATGTAGATGGTCAGCAAAGGCGCTGATTAAGATGCATGTTAGATGTACTTTATAGTCACGTGCAGATGTATTTTTTACTGAGCCTTTCAAAATTACACTAAATCCCTTCCCCCGAAGTTAGGTACAGACATACCGAAATGCAGCCTCGTTGATTTCCTGAGCTCTCTCCATCACATTCAGGAAGACAGAACCATTTTTCACAGTGACGTTGGTGAAATACGTTTCATTGATTTTCACTGTGTAATTGACTGAGATCCATGAGGATGAGCTATTAGATTCCATAGGTATAGGACCGTGAATGGAGGTGTTAAAGCTACCTGGCAGAGACAGGGAAGCAGGGAGGAACTATTATTTGGAATAATAAAAATGATGTTAGAGTTTGCACACCTATCCAAGCTCTCTCCATGAACTCCTTTCCTTTACGCGGAAGGAGGTTCGCCACAGGAGCAAGTGGCATCATCCAAGGGCAGAGCTCTTGTGTGACTAAAGCAGAAATTAAAACCAGATGCTCACTGGCTTTGAATGCTTGCGTTCAGCTCGACTCCCAGCTGTTTAAACAACTCAGTCACCCGCTCTCCCATTTCTTATGGAGGCTCCTGTTTTTCCCTTTTCTTTTGCTGCAGCATACAAGAATGCTTCTTCTTCTTCTTTTTTTTTTTTTGCCTTTTTATTTTTTAACATTTATGGAAAAAACACTGTGCCAGGCACTGTACTAGTCATTTTTCGTGAACTGTTTCATTCAGTCCTTACAAAAACCTACATTAGATCCTATTATCATTTGCATTTCTTACATTAGAAAACCGAAGCTTAGAGGTTAAACATTTTGTCCGTTCTCTAAACCTGTCAGTGGCTGAACCAAGAATGAATGTGATAGAGTAAGCCTCTCTACCTTGTTGTAATATCAGTTGTTTGACTCAATGACCCATGCTGCTGTTTCTTACAACACTGACATATTCCTTTCACGCGGATGCCTTATTTCCCCGACGGATCACTTACTGTGCATAATGGAAAGTCAGAGATGCCATATTTTATTTAGGATGGGAAGATGCTCAGAGCACCTCTCTGTATCCAGCAATCAGAAAAATCCCTTTGGAGACAGACATCATTTAATCAATTCTACCTTATTTATCAACGTTGAAACCAAGAATGACACCTATTACCCTGGTAGGAACAAATCTTCAGGTGGTTTCAATCTCTGATGACATACCGAGGACTGAGTTCTGTGTGGGGACTGTGATGCTTTATTTGGTCATTGCTGGTCCCTAAGGACACCTACATCTCATGTGCTTTGGGTGTTATGCTGAAAGGCAAAACCAGTTTGCTCTTTAATGTTATACCTGAGCCACAGGAAGAACCATTGATAACATCCAAGTAGGTCTTTCCAAATAGGGCAGGTAAGATCTGGGCGGCGGCAGTTGGAATGCCGAAAGATCCCTGAGAAATTTCCTTGAGCACTGTATTCAGAGTTTGTTGACAGTCCCATTCAGTTTGGTTGTAATATTCTGATGAGACAAAGAGGGCCTAATTGGGGGGGGGGGGGAGAGAATGAATTACTTTAAACGAGGGGGAAAACTTGCATCTAATTCAGTAAATATTCATTTGACACTGAATACCAAGGAAGTACTTTATACAGCTAAGACATTTCCTGACCTTAGGAAACTTATAAACTATTTTGAATGGGGAGGTGGGGAATTGCTTCATGATACAAACTATAATAGCACCAGTGAGGCTTTCTCTACCATGTTCGTTTTTGTATCCCCAGCGCTGGAACAATGCCTGTCATACAGGAGGCACTCAATAAATATAATTCACAGACCCGTTGTCGTAAAGGAGCCCCTACGATGAAATGCCACTCTAAGAGGGGTGTTGAGTGCCATCGTCTTTCAAAAGAGGAAGAGCTCTAAACATTCAGTGGGGCCAAGGAAAGGTGGGGAAGGCAGGAGTGGAGGTGGGCCCGGTGAGATGGTAGCATTTCAGTAGGTGACATGAGGAGGAGAGCCCTGTAACTCAGAGGGAACGGCATGGTGGCAGGGGCTAGAGTAGCAGTGGCCCGGGCCTGGCCTGGCTGTGATGAGAGTATCTGCATTTTAGCAAAATACCCAGGTGATCGCTCCTGTTTGGGGAGGACTAGTGTATGGGGGCACTCATGGACCTGGTGGAAGAGCAGCCTAGATGAGGGGGTTGGGGGAGATCGGTAGACCCTTGAGTTTTAGGGTGAGGTGTCTGACATTATTTGCCTGACAGTGGGAAGTGGGAAGTGGCATAGGTTCTTGAACAGAAACTATCTGGCCAGCAGATGTAAACAGGATTAAAGAAGCAGAATTACAGGGTAGGGAAAGTTAGGAGGGTATTTGAGTGGGAAAGACAAAGAGTAAAATGCATTGGACTCGAAGATGTTGTTCTGTAGTTTCTGAGGGAAGAGCAGTCCCCCCTTTCCGTCTTTTCTTGAAGGCTCTTCAAGTTAACCAAGTGGGCAACGAGCATTTGTGGGCTATTAAAAGAGACAAAAATGAGCATATTACATCTCCTCTTAAAAAATGTCTTGCAGGCAGAAAGCTCTTGATCCTGCTGGGAATTAATATCACCTGTAGGGCTTTTACACAAGACCAAGCAGCAGGGAGAAAGAAGGG
Organism: Mormoops blainvillei; assembly: GCA_004026545.1. Lineage (NCBI taxonomy): Eukaryota > Metazoa > Chordata > Mammalia > Chiroptera > Mormoopidae > Mormoops > Mormoops blainvillei. The sequence goes on along the minus strand of PVJD01009303.1, from coordinate 49,070 downwards.
GCTCCCACCCTTCACGACAGCAATGATGGAGCCGGAGAGCACTGTGCCAAGTGAAAGAAGCCAGGTGGCGAAAGGCAGATACCATATGATCTCACCTGTAAGTGGAACCTAATCAACAAAACAGACAAATGAGCAAAAAAGAACCAGAGACGTGGAAATAAAGAACAAACTGCCAGCGACCAGAGGGGAGGGGGGAGGGGGATAACAGGGGAAAGAAGGAGAAGGGTCAAGTCAAGGAACATGTACAAAGGGCCCATGGACAAGGACGATGAGGTGGAGATTGTCTCTGGGAGTGGGCGTTGGATGGGGCAGGGGAGAGCAACTGGGGGGAAAAAATGGGGACAATGGTAACTGAACAACAATTAAAAAAAAACAAAAACTAACAGGACCAAGTCCCGTGACCCACCGCTAAATTTCTGTAATAACTGGGTGGCATGGGAACCAAACATAAGTGTTTTTTGAAAGCTCCTCCAGGTGATTCAAAATGTGCAGCTTGAATGGGAAGCCACTGTTTTATATTAAATTCAAGCTTAGCAAGGCATAACAACAACACGAACAGCCTTATGCCTGCAACGCCAGCCTCATGTCGTGATTTTTCCCCAGGACTCTATGCTGACCATGCGGAACACCTTGATCTTCCTAAAATGTGTTCCTTGGGGCCTTTGATCGTTGTCCCGCCGTCCTCTGTCCCTTTGAAGGCTCTCTCACCCTGAGTTGGCACGGCAAAACTTTATTCATCCTAAATACTCAGTGAAATTTTCTTTTTTTCTATAAGCCTCCCTTGATCTCTTCTTAGAGATGAGTAAATCAGTGCAGGAATAAAGTCCGAGACTTCGAGGAGGACATACAGGGCAGGGCAGGTGCCAAGTGTGAGCTCTGAAGCTAACTCTCTAGGTTTCATGTCCATTACAAGTTAAGGATACTCTGTGATTCACGCTCTTATTCTAGGCAAGGAAGGCAGCGATTCTTTCCTCATTGGGCTGTTTGGTGAATTCTTGAGCTCATGTCATAATAAGCTCATGTCAACAAATATCAGCTGCGGTTCCTGCTGCTGCAACTTGTACAACAATAACCTGACTTGGGAGGTAAGATGAAAACTCAAAACAATGATATATGGCTAAGTGTGAAATTGGGTGTGGCAGAACAAGGTAGGCTGTAGTTGTAGTAGACTCTAGGATTTCTTAAAGAAGTTCTCAAAAAAGGCTTCATCGAAGCATTGGCTGTGAAAATGTAAAGATTGAAGGTAAGGAGAATACATTTAAGGCAGGGAAGGAAATGTGAGTAAAATCAAAGTTAGCATAGGAAACAGAATAGATAATAAGGTCTTAGGAGGCCAACAGGGAGGGATCAAGATACTGCTTTCCTCCGTGACTCCCCTCTCTGTCTCCTGTTTTAGCCTCTGACTTACCTGCATAGCTTCTCCTGTACTAAATATGTTTCCAATGAGACCATTTTCTTTTTTCTCAGACAAAAGCTTTTTCACTAGTGACTCTGTATAATTGCTGATATGCTTTAAATCCATTTCATTGGCTCCATTTGCTTTGATCTGCCCATTTATTATGCTCCTCTTCACACAGGTCAGGGCCAGGATAGCCATTGCGCCAGTGTCTGTCAGGAAACCAAACATTGGTGATAGGTGGCCAGCCATGCCAGCTTGCCTTGCACTGACGGGTTTCCTGGTTTGTGGGACTTTCGGTGCTGAAAGAGGAACCTATCTGGGCAAACTGGGATGGCTGGTCATGCTAGCTGACGGTGGGAAGGAAGGATTTCAAGATATAGCAAGCATCCGTTCAGTGGGTTAATCACACAAATATTTTAAGATTCCCTCTTAGAATATTTTTACATGAACAACCTTATACTTTTTGGTCTTGTTTTTTATTTTTTCATTTTTAAAAATCTTCAGCCATATTGGCGAAGGGATTGAGAAAACAAAGGATGATACACCAAACAAAATGTGTCTTTCTAATTTTCCAAAATTTCCATTAGACTGATTAGAAAATAGCACTTAACAGAATTGTTTTCCGATGGACTTACTTAAGGGGGAGGAGGAGGCAAGAGATTGGAAGAAGGGAGAATAGGGTTTTTGTTTTTTTTTTCTGGCTTGTTACATGGTGCCCTCTTTCATAGGAGAAGGAGTATGATAAATCTCACATCCTTCTTACCACCTAGAGATACTGAATGATTTTCTTTGAGCTTGTGTATCTGGGCCCATAGGGATCGAACAGCAATGCTAACGGCCTAGAGAGGAATTTTTAGATGGGGGTGGTGAGTAAGCAGACCCAGAGGAAAATTTCTTGTCCTTCCCCATTGTGAACACACACTTTATTGATCAAAACATCGGGCCTCGTCACTAGGTTGCATTGCTCAGGTAAACTCACACACCCAGGTGGTTCCAATGAGCTGAAGAAAAGGGTGGGTGTTATAATATATAAATTCCACTGTATTCCCTTTCTCTAACACTTATGCTTCCTAAAGTGTTTTATAGGATGATCTCATGGTCTATCCACATTTTAAAGATGGGAAAATTCAAGTCAGAAGTTAACACCCATTGGTTCTGTAACTCAAAGAAGAGCTGAGATAGGACCCAGGTTTTTCCACTATCCGAGAAATGTAGAAAGATACTTAACCGCGCCCCGCCCCCATTTCCATTCCTTTCAAATAGAAAATTCTGTTCTGAGGAGACTAGGGTAGACAGGATAGAAAGAAAAAAAATCTAAGTACTTACTGGTAGAAAAACTCAAAGGGAAGACCTACTGGTAGCTGTGTCCTCTATCAAGGGTTTAATGACTCACCTACTGAGAACTGCCCACCGAAATAAAAGTTTTTATTTTCAGGAGTGAAGTATTTATTAACATCGGTGATTGAGTAGTTGCCATTGAACAGACACAAGGCCAGAACGTCCAGGCTGAGTTGATAGTAGCTGGTCAGCGGATTGCCCTCGTGCATCTCTGGTAGAGAGAAAGGAAAGCGCTTACTCACGGAAGCGGCACTGGGTACAGCATTCGGAGTCTGTTCCTGCTTGCTTCATGCCCATTTCTTTACTCTTAAGGAGAGGTCAGCAGCAGAAAGGACGATCACTCACAGAACCAGCAAACTTGAGAAATTTAAAGGCTCTAAAGAGTCACCAAATTCAAGTCCTTGCATTTTATCACTGAGGAGGCACAGTGCTAAAGAGATTAAAATGCTATCCTGATATTCAGGCGGTGACAGAGCTAGGACTAGGACACAGATTTCCCACCCCAAGCCTCTTGCGCTTTCAATAGTAATGTATTAAAGCTCTAAGTAGAAGTCGAGGTTGTCTCAAAAGAGGATGGGATTGGAGGCACTTATGAATAATAGAATATTGGGTAGGAGTTAAAATAAAAACAATGCACCTCACTGACAGCCATCCTTGTCAACCTCTTGTTCCCAGTGATGAAGTAATTTTGACCCTCTTTATTTCCCATACTAGTATCGTATGTTTTGGTACTGATGACATAGTGTCTTGTATTGCTCAGCTATTTCTGGTGAGATTCATTATTTGTCCAAAAGTCAAGCTTGTAGAGGACTAGAGAACTGTGTTGTGTGTATGCACACAGTACCACGTGTAAGGTAGTCCTTGATGTAGGGTCAATGCTCAGTTGAACATATTTTAAAAGACAATTCAAGATGCATGTAAAAACAGGGGAGAAGGGAAGGTGATCTGCAAAGATTGGGTGGGATGAATGGAATGAAGAGGACAAGAAGAGTGGAAAGAAACTTCGTACATTTCTGAATCAGTGGAGAAGGAGACAAGATTGCCTAGGGTCTCTGAACACTTGATCCTCACCCATATTTGTAATTTCTTCTTGGAATTTCTTCTCCAGTTGGCTGACTAGGTGGCCATATGTAATGGCTTCCTCAGAGTTCTGACATGCTCCCAAAGCCAGGATAACCAAGGCAAGCTGTCCTGAGGTTAAATCTAACCCTGAAAAGAAAAGTATTCCATTTTAACAAGGTCTATACTTTTGATATTTTTGGCCTCCTCTCTTCCCCATGACTTATTTCACCCCTCCCTTCTTTCTTTTGCTCTACTCTATACTAATATTTTATTGTTCCCATCTTTATTTCCCCAAGCAGAGCCTTTTCTAGCTGTACTATAAAAATGTAAGCTAGATCTTAGGTCTTTCCCATTGCAATATGGGAGCTATTTGGAATCATGCAATTTTTATAAAAATAAAAAAGAAGAAAAATAGAGAAATAATGGAAATCTTGGGATTTCTTCCCTTTGTGGGTGTCATCTTGCCAGGATTGTAATAATCGACTTTTACATTCCACCTTAAAGAGTATCAAAGCCCCCAGGCTTTTCATGATTCTTGCACTAAGGGGTCGGAAGGGGTATCTTCATTTCCCCCTGATATTAAATAGGAAGCAGAGGCTCCGATATTGACATGAAAGGGCACAAAGTGGAGCCCGGACTCAATCCCAGGCCATGTCTCTGTTGCCCTGTGGTTGCCTTCTTGTTGTCAGCTTTCTTAGTTGTGGTTCACGTCCCTGTCCGGGTGTGAACTCAGCTCTCTTATAGAGCAGTATCAATGGGTAAGACTCTACTTTCCTTTGCTTTTCCTTGTGACCTCTTGAAGAGAAAACGGTTTTCAGGACCCAAAGAAGTAAGTGGCTCTAGAGTAAGTGACAGGGGGTTGGTATTTTGAGGCACCTTTCTGCCACCTCAAGTTTTACACAGCTAGGATAGATGTAGAGTGGATACTTCGGACACCATCTTTAGGACTCACTGGAGATCATCTTCACAGATAGGTACCCGTTACCCTAAAGCTTCCAGAGGATGTATGTACTCACTTTCTTTGACTTCTCGGATCAGCTGTTGTTCTAAGCTTTGGTCCTGGATCCCAACAAGTCTGAGGGACAACAGGACATTGGCAGCTTCGATTCCTCTGGTGTATTTTGAATTGATCATTGTGTTTAATAGAGGCAATAGGGTTAGACAGGAGTAGTTTTTTTGGCTTACCTCTGTGGCAGGGGAGGGAGAAAATAAGATATACACAGAACATGTTAAGGCTAGAAACAGATGTGGTATTAACATATTTAGTAACAGATAAGGCACAGACACAGACCGACCCAGTGCTCATTGGCTATGTTGCTGGAGCCATGGCTACTCCTTTACCAACCAGCATGGAAGTATTTCTATATTTTAACCACTGGTTCCTCCTTACCACTGGGTACTGACAGATATCAACCCTGCCTCGGCAATCCAGGATCATTTCCTAACTTTGAATATGAGGCCTACAGAGGACGTCCTTAAAGAAAACTCAGTAATCAGAGGCTTAACGGAGACTAGAATACACACCTTCTGACTCCCAGTCTACAGCCCTTTCTAATTTCTGGATTCCATTCTTTTCTTTTCTATCTTCTTCTAACTCAATTTGGTTAATACTAAGGGAGAGAAAGCAAACATTCTACTTTATATTGGAGATCGGCCCCCAAACGGAATTGTCCCATAACTTAACTGACCGGGCATCAAGATCACTATTTGGCAGTATGCACGCTTTGGGAAACCCCCCATTTTTAGCAAACAGCCTGCCCACATCCCAGGGAGAAGGATGGTGGGAATCGCATTGTACTGTGGAAGGAAAAAGAGAATCAAGAGTCCCCCAACAACTGGAGGAGAACAAGAAGAGTTAGTTACCACTCAAAGCATTTCTAAATACACTGTGTTTATCATTCCAAGGAAATCCTGCCCACCTCCAGATTATCATGGATTACAGGGATGGTGAGAGGAACACGAGCCCTGGTCCCGCCCAACCTGGGCTAGATTCCAGGCTCCTTAACTTACAGCTGGGGGTAAGTTACATAACTTCCCTGACCCTCAGTCTCTGCATTTTAAAATAGTGTCTATTCACAGCTACTTCACAGATATGGGACAAGAAATCGCTTAATAAATTATAAAATACTGTACAAATTATCACTTTTATCTTAGCTGGAGCTCCTATCCCCATTCTTAGAGAAGCCAGGATGTGTGACTTCCCTTGCCGGCCCTTCTTCATTTTAAAATGGAGACCAGGCAGATCTGAACTGAGCGATTGTAGAAAGGTCATGCTTTGCCACAAGTACAATTGGACAATTGTGGGGCCATCGCTGACATTTTGTGGAAGCATCCAGGTCAGCAGGTTTTCTGGCTCTAAAGTAAACTTTTTAGTTCCTGGTCAGTAAGTCAAATCAGCGTCTTTGACCACTAAAAACAAAGTAAATTATTTTATACAATGAGTTGCACTTCAAAGCCTCCAGAGAGAACCCTTATTCTTAGGATACAATAAAAAAAAATGACAGGCTGAGAAATGATATTAGAGTTGGCCTCATCTGCGCTTTAGCTTGTATGAACACAGGTCTTTCTGTTGTGGTGCTGATCTCTTGCTGTAGGCTACAGAGTACCAGGAAGCCACAGACGGCACCATATAATCATCTTTGGACTGATTTGAAGCTCAGTTCCAACGTAAAGGCTTACATGCAGAAATCGTGCATCTGAGAGCTACACTAGACTTTAAGAAATCACCTGCTTCAACACCCTTCTCTGATTAGCCTCCGTTTATGAATGAAGTTAAAAAATCAGAAACATTGGGTTATTCAGCTACTAGGGGATCAGACTAGACCTGAACCCAGTTTTTCTTTCTTCTACTTACTATTTTTTAATAGAACCACTTAATTACTGGAGCCTATACCCAAAGGAGAGAGAATGGGGCCTGTACCCATGTCCTGTAGGAAACAGTTCAAGGGAGGGAGAGGTGTAGCTTGGAACAGCTAAACTCAACAATGACCAGAGAACAGTCTTCAATATTTGAAAGGGATTATTAACATTACTATTATTTTTTTTCTGCGTGGTCACAAATGGTTAACCCCAAATCCATGGGTTGAACTTCAGAACATAGATTGTATCTCAAAATTGAAAGTTAACTTTCCATGATCTTGAGAATTTTCTGGGGTCATGAATTTTCTACCTTTGAAAACGAACAAAAAATAGACAGTTACTTGGTAGTGTCGCTGTGGTAGAGAGGGTCTGAGCATCGCAAGAACAGTTAGGCAAGTTCACGTTGAATCTATGATCCCGCTTGCAATAATATCCGTGGTAGGGCGTTCCCGACCCTCTCTGGCCACCCTTTGCATTACTCAGAGAGTCCAACTGCATACAAAACTGAAATAGGGTCTTTTCTCAGGTAACTCTCTACAAACTTTCTTATCAGTAGCTGTCAGGGGACTATCACAGTAGAGTAATATTAGATCAAAGGATACTCACCACAGATGGTGCATAGCTGGCTTGGGATAAGAGAAAGCGATAGGAGCCCCACCAGGGGCAGCAGGTGTGACTGTCTCATCTCTCCAACAGTGTACTGGGGAGGTGAGGGAGGACTAGGGTGGCTACTTATTGGGTGACGGACAGAAGATAGCAAGAGCTCCTGCTTCACCTTGCCACGACCTCTTTTACTCAAGCAAATATTGAGCAATTCAGGTGGGCGTGGTCAAGTGCATTTTTCCAAGTAATATGACGAACCAGGAAGAAATTTTGAAAGGTAGAGTCAGGGGGGATGAGGAAATAATTTGTTTCTTATTCCAAGCCTTCAGGGTTCACGTTTGTTACTTGCCTTCATCCCAATGAAAATAAATTAGGCGAATGACTATTTTCAGTGATATTTCCCTCTTTTCCATTCTCGCTGTTGTTATTTTCTCACGTGTCCCGAGACATTAGATTTGATGGGGCAAGGGCTTGCAACACATAAATACAGAAGCAGAAGTTCTAGGTCTGAAACTGATGCAGGCAGAATGGGGGAGCCTGGTTCGTGGGAGGCAGAGCGGTTTTGACCTATGATTTTCTCCTAAGAGAGATGCCCTGAGAATTTCTGGGCTAGACTGATAACCACAGGGATGGTTTATGGATTTGTGCTGTGCCAGGCAAGACGCTGCCACGTGCTACATGTCAGAAGTGTTGTCTCTCAGTTCTTCCAAGAATGTTTAGTGAATACTATCAGTTTAGCTTTAAAATGTTTGCCCTGGGTCGGCAGGATGGTCCCTTGCTCACATCCCCCCATAGAAACAACACGTGACGCAGCCACCTATGGACAAAAGTTCCTCTGTGGGAAATGTCAGGTTCTGGATAGGAGGCTGCAGAGCCCCAGAGGAGTTGCGGAGGAGGGCTGTACGAGGGAGGCCCACCAACAGAGACAGACCCGTATGCGTATCAGCTCAAGCACAGATGTAGCTAACTCTAGTTCTTCTTCCTGGGCTGGCATTTCCCCCGCTGGGTCCTGAGAAGGCTGGTTCACTGACCATGGTCCTGGTTAGAGACCCAGAAGCAGCCTGATGTAAGTCCTTCACCTCTGTGAGTTTCAGTTTCCTTATCAATAAAATGTAGATAACAATAGTTCCTCTTTCCTAAGGGTTTGTGAGAATTTTATGAATTACCATAAGGGCACTGGAAGAGCACCGAGTACCTGACAGGCAGCACGTAATTCTTAACTCTTATCGTCTCAGTGACCATCAGCTCATTTGTATCTACCTGAAGTCTGATTGTCAAACCTGCTACCCGGCTCCCTCAGCCACTGAGCTAATCAGTCGTCAGTGTCAAACATTCCTACCTTCCGGAACCAGTCTGCTTCTCTGCCTTGGCTGCCGTTACTTGGGTCTAAATTACCATAATTTCTGTACTTCCACAGTTGTGTTCTAGCCACTTGCCCCCTCCTCCTGTTCACTTTCCGTCTCTCTCCTAGAGCAGCATTTCCCAAACTCGATTAATGTGTAGACCCCATCTAAAGGAAAGGAATTCACAAGGAATGCAGTCTGACGTGGGGTGCCCTAAGACTTGGACTCTAGGAAAACGTCAGTTTTGAGTTTTTCTTGCAGAAGAGATATTTTATTGCCCTGGTAATTTTTAAAAAACGTTCTTCGAACCCTCATGGAACTGAAAATATGTCTGTGACTCTGTGAGCTCTTGAGCGTGGTTTCATACCCTCAGTGATCTCCCAAACTGCAATTCTGATGATTTCCTTCTGGGCTAAGACCTTGAAGCCTTCCATTTCACTTTGAATGAAACTCCGTGTTTTAAATGTGATCTCTAAAAACCTGTGCCTTCTGACCTTTGCCTGTCTCTTCAGCATTTATTTCACTGTCTTGTATATTATGCTCCAGGCTCACTTTTTTTCTCAGCTCTTCTATGGTGCCAAGTTCCTTCCGGCCCCAAGGCTTATTTGCACAAGTGCTTTTCCTCTCTCGAATACTTCCTTTCGGGAGGTGTTGCTTCCTGTCTCCTCAAATAGCCCGTTCCTCCTTCAGAATAAATATCACTTACTCGGAGACGTGCTCTCTGCACCCCCGGACCTGGCTATGCCCCCCTGTTACCTACTCTCCTGGCACACTGCACTTTCCTTTGTAGCACTTCTGAGAAGTGCAATTAGTTACTTGCAGAGTTATTTCTTAACTATGTTTGTTTAATGTGTATCTCCCTGCTAGACCGTGAGTTCTTCAAAGGTAAGGGTAAGTCTTTCTTGTTTGCTCTTGTACTTCCTATGGTACCACACCAAATGCCTGCTCCATAAGAGGTTGTCAAATGTTCCCTGAAAGGAAACTCCTCAGATCCAGAGCCAAATGATAAATTAATAACACATATTGGTTGATAATCTTATTGGAGTAAATATTAGAAGTTTATACAGGAGCACACTAGAAAAGTAAGTGGTTGAAGTGACTTCCATCAGGATTGAGAGAGAATTCAGGATTTAAGCATCTGTGGTTGGGAGTCAAAGTCACCCAATTATTAAATATGTTAGAGTCTTCTATTCAGCATTTCCTTATCTAATCAAGCAGATCCACTTAGAGAAAATCTATACTCCTTTTCTTTTACCTCTCTTTGTGTTGATATGCAAGGTTTGTGTAGTTCTGGTTATTTGCTTCACTTAATGAGGGTGACTATTGAGAAATAAGCCAAGCACCAAAATGTCTAGTAAAACCCAAGTCTCTCCAGGCTTATCGGCAGAGTTAGACAAGGTCCTCAGGGCTCCCAGGGTGACCGGGAGGTGCAGCCCAAAACAAGTTACTCTGAGCTGACGCGAATGGCTTCAGGCCCACTCCTGCATCACATGCACGGGGGCTGGAACAAGGGTATGAGTGCGGGCACATATACCATATCTCTATGTAAAAGTTATAAATCAATTGAAGAAACTCTTAAACAAGATTTGTCCTGCCCTCCTGTTTTGACAAGCCAACTTCCAAAATGAAATAGAAAGACAGATTTTAATTCAGAATTCTGAGAGACTCAGCATTCCATTCTGGTGAGTGCCATCACCCGTCTCCATTCCACTGTGCTCCCCAACCCCATGCCTCCCCTCTTTCCAGCCCCACTCTGCCCTGTGCTGTAAGGGATCTACACCCATGTGCATGCACGTGGACACTGCAGAGGATACATCCAAGCTCTGTTCGCATTTCCAGCAGGCACCTGCCCCTTGGCTACCCACTGGGAGCAGGGCGCACACATTGGGAGGGCAGACTCAGGGAAGGGTCTCGGGCAGGCCTTGGGTGTGAGCTCAGGGCTTGAGGGCTGTTTGGGCAGGGAATTCTAGGGGCTTGTCCTCTTGGTCCAACCTATCGTTTTCCCCAAGAAAAGGCACAGTGGAGGAAGGCAGAGAGAGGCCCCCGGATGCTTGGATCGCTGAGTGGAGGTCCTTCCTTTCCATGTTAGAGGGTGACACAAGATGGTGTGGTGGTAACTGATTAATCCCATCTTTTTTTTTTTTCCCTGTTATCCTATGTGGGTGCCTAGAAGAGGCTACATCTGGGAGGGGGGAGTGAAATGCTACACCGAGTGAAGGTTATTTTCTCCCCTCTTATAGAAAGGCTTTGGTCAGACTGCTGATACCGGAATTTGCCCCAACATCATGCTAGTTGGACTCGTCTCTGTTCTTTGAGGTCATTCCAGATCCTCAGAAGCCCGTGACTACTAGCACAAATGTTCTACAGTGTCCATATCATGCCGAGGTTGGAAATACCAAGAGAATACAGGAAGCGAAGTAAGATTTGGATTCGCTTTTTTTATCCCTCACTGATTCATCAAAGATGACATTTATTGAGTAGCCTCTAGGCACATCTGATGTCTTATTTAAAATTATGACCTTACACTTCAAAGGACATGGAGGATTCCTAATATTGTTGGGTTTTTTAGAAAAAGGCTGTCCTGTAAAACACAGGAGAGTAAAATGAAAATAGCTGAAGGAGAGCCCGAGGCCCGCCTCGCACACCCCCACCCCCTCCATCAACAGTCCCCAGGGCCTCTGCTCGAGGCTCTTGGAATGGGAGCCCCTACGATTCACCTGCAGCAGTTGTTAAAATGCCTGTTCCTGGGCCCTGTCCCGCTCTAATAGACTGTGGGAGTCCACATTTTTGACAAGAAACTGCAGTGATTCCTGTGTACTCTAAAGCTTCCAGCAACAGCAGATCCCACTGGACTGGAGTGGGGCTAAATCATCTGTGTCTTTAAACAGCGCCCCAGAGAACATCCATCATCATTCACAAGTTTGGCGGCCATGGAACTGGGCGCTCGCTGCGGGGAGAGTGTCCGAGTCAGAGGCTCTCACAATGTGGTCCTGGCACCAGGAGCATCAGCATCCCCTGGGAACTTTCAGAAACGCACCCTATCAGGCTCCACACCGGCCCTGAGTGAGAATCTCTGGGACACAGCCCAGAAACCTGCGTCTCCACAAGCCCGGCAGGCGATTCCGATGGTGCTCGTGTCGAGACCACAGGCTCAGGCTGTCTCCCTGAGTATCATTCTTCGGCGCTTTATAAACAGGCATTGACCCCCCTGCACATTCTGTCTCCCCAGGAACTTCAGAGGGCCTGGAGGAGCCACAGGTCTTAAAGGTTTGCTGGCGGCCTTTCACGTGCACCCCCGATTCTGGTACTGGAATGGTTGTGAGAACGTCCAGCTTTAGGAGGTAGAAAGACGTCTTTCTGGGAATAGTCAAAAATGACCACTTTTATAAGGGGTTTTTATTTTGGCCCCAGTTGGTGTAGCTCAGTAAATTTATTAAGTAGGATTTGTAGCCCTTGTTTCTGGCCTGGCAATTCGTGATTTCAAGTTCCATAAATGCACTGATGGTCCAGCAGGGGTGTCCCACCTTTTGGTGCCTCTGGGCCACGCTGGAAGAAGAAGAGTTGCCTTGGCCGCACATTAAATACACAAACACTAATGAAAACTGACGAGCAAAAAAAAGTTTTAAGTAAATTTATGATTTTGTGTTGGGCCACATTCATAGCCATCCTGGGCCACATGTGGCCCACAGACCGCGGGCTGGACACCCCTGCGGGAGGCTGACTTGGTGCTTTCTTGATCTCTGAAGAGACTTTAGTATAAAGATCTTACTTCTTGATGTGATCTGTTCCTTGTTCAAATTTCATTAAATCCCCAGTGTGAGGTGGTTTTAAAGAGGTCTTTCTGTCCATTAGGTTTTCTCCTATGGTGTGATTTTTTATTCAGCTCTCCACTATACTATTTTTCACAAAGGAGTCACTGGAAGAATTCCTTTAGCTCGTTTTGCTTCCAGGTGAGTATAAAGGACCGGCTGGTTCACAGTTTGCTTTCTAAGAACTGCTCGTTAAATGTAAATTGTTTGGAAAGTCAAGCTCTGTTGGGTTGGGGTCCTGGAATGATGCTGGTTTGCACAATTCCTTCATCCAGTGAAATACGTCTCTGTGTCTTTTGTCATTGCAGATGCTCTGCCCAGGCCCACTGGGGTCGTCCTCACCATTGCTCTGTGCCTCTCACCTTCCTTCTGGGCGGTTTGGCCTTTAATAGCCCCAACTGGGCCCGGGGGCTATTAAAAATTCTCCCCACCTCTGTGACTGAGTGGAATTTGAAAGAAAGCCGGAGTCTGTTGTCTGATTCAAGGACAAAGTGTGAGGCAGCATTTGACTTTGGAGCTCTCTTGCGGGCTCTGCTGAGGCAAGGACGTTGTCCGAAATAGCACACTTTTCTTATCTTCATTTTCCTCTTCTGCTGCCCCGTTGTCTTACGGGGGACACTTCTAGAATTAATCACCTCTATGGAAATCTTCTGGTCAGGTTCAGCTCATGGGAAATCCTGCTGGGACAGTAATTGGGTTAATAGAGCTTGGAGACTGAAGTGCTTAGGGTCATGTAGTTAGGAGACGGCAAGTTAGGACCTAAATGCGCCTAGTCACAAAGTTGCCCCCCAGAAGGTCAAGAGATGCTTGGAAAGATAGGAATGGTAGCAAAAGCATTCAGTTTCTACTCTTAGTGGTCAAACATTAAAAAAAATTAAACCTGACCTAAGCTGTATAACTATTTCTTCTTTGTATATAAGGCCAAATGTTTTCTAATTGTGGTAACTTGTATAAACGTGTATACTTGAATGGGCATTATTGGATTGAAAATCTAATGCTTTTTTTTAAAAAAAGAAATTAGGGTGCTTGTATAACATAGATAGTATGACTGTATGGTTTTTGGGAAAATTTACTGAACTTTTTATACCTTAAGAATCAACGAAATAACACTTTCAGTGTTCTAGTATATATTTTTTTGTTTTTGTTGTTTTATTTAAAATTTTTGTTATTGCTGTCCAATTATAGTTGTCCCCATTTTTTCCCCCATTACTCTCCCATGCCGTACCCACCCCCACCTCCCACACTGAATCCCCCCCCCGCCACCATTGTCTTTGTCCATGGGTCCTTTATACATGTTTCTTGACGACCCTCCCCTTCTTTCCCCCATTTATCCTCCTCACCCCTCTCCTCTGGTCACTCTCCATTTGTTCTTTTTGTCCATGTCTCTGGTTCTATTTTGCTTGCTTATTTGTTTTATTGATTAGGTTCCACTTATGATGGGAAATTAAAAAAATCTACGACCCCTGCTCTGTGCTTGTGAGGGTTGTCTTTGGGAACTTCTGCATAAAGGTATCAGAACTGACATTCATGTTTGGGGAATAGATTCCCCAATGGTAGGGAGTTGGCAAGGGGGAGTAGGGAACTCTTTTTTTTCTTTATTTTTTTAGTTGTATTTTTTTCCATGACATTTATACATTTCAGGGGAAACTCTTAATTGTGTTATTCCTAAAAAAAAAAAAAATCCAGTAGGGGACAGGGTGGTGGGGGTAGTTGGTGGTAAAGCTACTACTGTTTAGATGTAGGGTAGATGGCAATCAGCCAGGTCAAAATGAGACTTAGTGGCTTGCCGAGGACCAGCCTCCGCGTGTAGGGGCTCCTGGCAGGATGAACGGTGTCGGCGTAAAGACGAGAGGTGAGACACTGTCTGAATGCAACTCAGAGAGGCATAGCAGGCAGCTCTGCCCTGCTGCCTTCTGTACTTTATTTTTATACTTTTATGCATAATAGGCTTTTATTTTTGATTTCATATATTTTCCCAGGAAGGCTGAGATCATTTAACACCATGTTCCAATTAACACAATAGTACGTTGCTCACATGGCTATGACTATTCTGATTACATGTCAGCAAATACAATATCAACCATAAATTTAAAGTTAATCTTAAACTAACGTTAATTTCCATTATTGTCTACTAACCTTTCAAAGTTCTGCTTTAGCTAAGCGGCCTATCTATCACCTACTGTTTTGACATTCTATGAGGTTACCTAGCTTTCTTCTCCTCGGTTCGCTTAAGGCTAACCGAGGGGTAAGCAGTACCTTGCGGTTGCTGGCATTGAGCCTTTGTTTCCTCAGTATAGATCATCTATTTTAATCAAGCAATGGGGGCATTTTGTACTACCAATATGAGTTCCATTGTGTAGCTATAGCCTTACACTGTTCTATGCTAAGACAGGGAGGATGTGATCTGATTATCTTTTCCCAGAAACTTAGGCTATCATAGTTTACCCATTTTCCATCTTTATTGACTATTCTTTTCCCATTCATATAAACTCCTGTAAAAGACAGAGGAGGGTCAGGGGGAGTCATTTTATATTCTAATTCTTGTAACAAGCGTAAGGCTTTCTCAGAACTTAGTCCTGTAAACTTTCTAAGACACGTAGCACAAATTTCGTTTGCCTCTCTTTTTCCTCTAAATGCCTCCCTTCCCAATTCTCCAGACCCAGACCCTGATACTGACTCATTGAATCCTATAATCAGCAAAATCACCAGCATTCCTACAGCCACCACCATTCCCAAAGCAATCCTTTCCCGGAAGAGGTTTCTCAGCAGCACAGCTGGTGGGCGAGCGCTTTGCGCACGCCCTCTGCCGCCCGTGACTTTGTCAAACGGTCCCGGCATGCTGGCTCCCGGCAGTGGCTTATTTTAAAATTTGACCTGATAGGCAAATTTTCCCTTCTTTAAAACTTTTTGATCACCGTTTTTAGATACCACTCCAAGCACTACTGAAAACAGGCTTATCGAGTCCGACCATGACCTTCCCTCTGCCAAGTCTGGTCTTCCCTGGAACTTACCTAATACTTGCTTGTTTGGATTGCCTTGGATTCCGTATTTCCAAGACCCCTCAGTGAGGATCCTTAGAACAGGCAACACATAACATTGTTGATAGAAGGAAGGATAAAGCTCAAGTCTCTGCTTATTAGATTTTTTTTCTTCCTTTTGGTTTAAATAGTGTCTGGCTATGTGATGAGTCTCATGTTAATTACAATTACGTTTGGATAAAATGCTACTTCCATGTGTCCACATATGTCGTGGTCTTATTGATAAGTTTTCCCTCATTGCAGTTACAGTGTCAAATGAACTGACTCTCCAGTCTTGTTTAAATGTAACCTGGGCTAACGATCAAACCATTCCCTTTCAATAGTGCTTGCATACTGGGATAACAGTTGCCAAGTGTCTCAGTCTCCTCAGCCTTTCCCTCCAATACCTCACACATAGTAGGTGCTCAGTATTCATCGGTCAAAGCAGTAGTCAGGTGTGTTATCTGTACCACGTTTGTTGGTAGTGACATCGCAGCTGTTCATTAACTACCTGCCTCTTTCTTCTGCAGGTGGAGCCCCCGCATCAGTCGCTTCTACTTCAAAGGCCTCATTCTTTAGCCTATGACAGTGCAAATGTGGCTGTGTTTTGGGTGTTTCTGTAGCAATCTTGATAAGTGTGTGCTGCAGAATTCTTAAATCTGGTTCTTAAGCCAATCACTATAGAGCTTGGAACTTTTCCGTGCCAGCCCCTGGGAGGCCATCTAGAGAAACTTCCAGATGTGGTGGGGTAGTGCCTAATACTTCATAGGTTTTTAAAGAGTATGTGTGTGTATGTTTTTTAGTGAAGTGGCAATGCAGACCCTCCATATTCTCTTATGATAAGCAGATATCTGTATATAATTTTTATGTGGAGTTGATTTTACAAATAAAACATGCTGCATCTCTGTGGCTATGCTTCCTGATGTCTGAGTGCTAAACTCACATAAAGCCCACACTGCAAGGCTGGTGTGGGAAGTCATTGTCACCCACCCTGCTGTAAGTAGCTGTTCAATAAATCGCTTAAGGTGGGGGGCACTCAAAACTTCCAGAATTTATTTATAAAAAATTGTGTATTTATTCTTGTTCTTTTAAACTTCAGTCACCTTCAAAGTACTGTCCATTTGATGCAATACACCTAACACGACATTTTTTCCACTGTTCCAAACAGTTTTTGAACTCATTGATTTTGATGACTTTTAGTGCTTCTGCTGTTTTTTGATTCACCTCTTCCTCAACAGCAAAACGTTTCCCTTTGAAGACTTTTTTCAACCAGGGAAACAAGAAAGTTGCCCAGGGCGAGATCGGGTGAATAGGGAGGGTAGGGTACAGGGGTCATGCCATTTTTGGTCAAAAACTGCTGAACACTCAGTGTGGCGTGGACAGGTGCACTTGTAAATCACTTGTCATGAAATGGGCAAACACACTGGAAGAGCCTTCAAAAAATTTTCACCGAAACTGAACACAGCTTCTCATACAATGCCAGCTGGGATACTGCTACAGACGTGTTCCTAGAACACTCTCTTAGCGGGGGGAACCTTTACTACAGGGGGCAGCCCTCCAGAAGGTCATTCCATTTTTTGGAGGTCCCCCTGTACGACGGTTCTGCTAGTTTATGCCTGATAATGCATTAGAATTCTTTTAGTTTATCCTCTTGTGAGTGGAGATGAGGTGGGAAAAAAAGTTGATAAAGAGCTTTCGGAAAGGTTAGTGAGTGGTTCCTATCTGCCAGTTAATTAAGCACATTTTCACACAGGGAACTCTCCTCAATGTTAGCTACTGTATTGATCTCCTCCCTTTAAACCAATATTGAGCCTGAACCCTTATCTCAGAGTCTGAATTTTGTTCAGACTGCATGCCACTTACCAGCTGTGTGGCCTAGGGCTGGTTTTCTAATTCCGCAGTGTATCACTTGATTATAAAATAGGAATAAAATAATATCTACCTCCTGGGACTCTTAATGACTAAATGAGTTAATAAAAAATTTTAGACCAAGTGCTTATTTATTTTTTAATTAAATTTATTGGGGTGACATTTGTTAATAGAATTATATAGGTTTCGAGTGTACAATTCTATAATACATCATCTGTATATTGCACTATTTACCACCCAAAGTCAAATCTTCTTCCATCACCATATATTTGACCCACTTTACCCTTTATTTCCTTCTTCCCCACCCCCTTTCCCTCTGGGAGCCGTTACACTGTTGTCTGTGCTTATGAGTTTTTGTCGTAAAGCAACATGTATTTAAATGTTAACTCACATCGCAGAGACAATGAATAAGGCATAGGTCTGTCTGTAAATTTAACGAGATTCGAACTGAATTCAACCAACAGCTTAAATGAACTCAGAAGCAGTTTTGTTCCCAGGGCCTGTAGATAGGAGCCCAGCCTGCCCAACATCGTGATTTCGGCCGCCGGAAACCCTAAGTGGAGAGCCCAAAGGAGCACACTTGGACTTCTGATCTCACACCTGTGAGGCGATGAGTGGGTTTGCTTTAAGCTGCCAGGTTGGTGGCGATTCATTATGCCGCGATGGGGAACTAACACAGAAGGTATTCGGAGGGCTCGTGAGAATTGGGTCACAGTCGCTGGAACTCAAAGGGGCAGGAAAGAATTGTAGGGAACCCAATGCAACAGTAAGGAGGGCTAGATTAGATTTCACTTAGAAACATGGGTTCAGCTCCACAGAGAAAGGTGAATAAAAGGACTCATGTCCCTGGACAATAGTGTGGTGACTGTGGGGGGTGAGGGGAGGTGAGTTTAGGTGGGAGGGGGCACAAGGGAGGTGAACGCTAATGGAAAGATGCAATAAAAGTAAACTTAAGAAATGCAAGAACAACACCCCAAAGCCTATAGCACTGCACTGTTTGTAAACATACACTAAAATATATTTTTCACATTTGCATGTATGTTAAAAAAACACTTTGAAAGTAGAATGGAAGGATGGACATATGCCGCTTTTAAGGGTGACCATTAGGAAGCAGGGGATGGAATAAAGGAAAAATAATACAACAAGAGGGTCTTTACATCGATGAATGATACCCCGATACCTGTTGGCTGTGCTAACGGGTATGATCAATTGGTTTCTGGGCCCTAAGATTATAATCATAATTAGAAGAACATGGTAGGACACAGACACACACACACACAGAGAAAAGGCCACATGTGAAGACACACAGAGAGGACGGGCGTTGACAAGCCAAGAAGAGAGGCCTCAAAAGAAACCAACCCTGCTTCATCTTGATCTCAGACTTCTAACCTCCGGGATTGTGAGAAGATAAATTTCTGTTGTTTAAGCCAGTCTATGGTACTTTGTCATGGAAACACTAGAAAACTAAATAAGACTAGTATCTGTTCTGCTCTAGGATAGTTGACTTTTATGGTGTTCACTGTTCAAATTTTTTTTTTTTTTTTGTATTCTGCTCCATAGTATTTCGATATTTCGAGAAACCTGGAGGGTGGATGTGATTAAACTATTGATATTACTGCAAACAGGTTATTTCTGGAAACAATTACAAATATTACCTAAGAAGAGGTATATCCCAAATTCAGGACCAGTTCTGTTCAGAGAACACTGAAAACATTTTAGTTTAATTTCGGATTTGGTGGTGGTATTAGACTGAGTAGTCAAAGCACCCTCATTTTGACCTGCTGCTTCTATGGTCTTGGAATAAGGCTTTCTCAGGGCCGTCAGGGCCCCGGTTGGTAAAACGGGAACATTTCCAGGCATCTTCACCTCCCTTTCTCCTTGGAACTGGAGCGTGCGGGTAAACGGGAAGCTTTTCACCCATTAATTCTAACTTTATTTGTTTCCAGCAGTTCTTCAATTTCTTCTAACCAGTCCCAAATAAATTAGCTAGATTCCCAGGTTATGTTATTCAGCCTAACTAGGATTAACCTTTGACTACAGACACTAAACAACTAATGGAAATGTAAGCTTGCATATACAAGTCTTACAGATGATGAGGTATCGTCATGGCACCGTGCATTAAGAAATAATAGACAACCCTTTAAAAGAAAAATCCAGTTGATTATAACTCCTTATGAAGTCAACAATAGAAGCAGACTCTTCTAAATAAAGGGTTGTAAAACAACAAAGTCCATCCCATTAAAAAGCAAATCATATAAAACATTAAAAAATTTAAGATTGCAAACAGGATCCTGAGACACCATTCCAGCTTCTAACACACAATCCTCCTATAGCCACAGCTACACGGACTATATCAGCCTCTGAATTCCTGCGGGGAGAAAGATGAGCCATGAGATCATCTTAAGTAGCAAGACCACTGCTCTGCAAAGAGAAAAAGGGTCAGAATCTTCACAGGGTAGTCTTCTCTTCTGTCTCAAGAGGCCCAGGAAGGGGAGGCCATAGAATTTAGCAAATGTCCTCTCTGGCAGTCAGGCATTTAATCTTTTAAAGACAGAGTTTAAGATATTTCTGAATGCACATTATTGTGGATTATCTCTCCTTTATCGAAGTCCACGTTCTATGATTTTGGTACCAATTTTATGACATTTCTATTCAATATTCTACTGATGTCGACTTTGGTAAAAATGTTTCACCTACTGCCTACCTTCCATGGACCCTGAGAGACCATCCGAGTCAACGTGGTTAAAGCCGGTTAACGTCCAATCGATGCCAGGCAGACGAGGGGCTGCCCAAAAGGGCAGCACTCCTACTGAGGAAGGAACGCCTTCACCAGCCTTTTCTGAATTGGAAGCACAGGTGTGTATACAATCTCCTTGTAAAAACCTTGTTGTTTCCTGTTATAAAATACCCTTGACACATTAGTCTACGTACTTTAAGTGAGCTCACCTCAACTTTCTGGTCGATTGTCTTTCCAGTGTATAACTTTGTGATTCCAGCTCCTGATCTCTTTGGGCAGGGCCACGTTGCTTATCTGCATCATTTCCTAGGTTTATTCTTATAGGAGCTGGATGGCTACAGAAAGGGAGAAGAAAATACAGAGAACGAGATGAATATCTATGCAAGTCCTAGTGATGGAAGTTCAGAGCCTCAACCTGTGTTGTCACCCTGTCCTCACTTTAGAAAATGAGTTAATATTTTAACAACAACAACAACAAAAAAGATTAAGCTAACCTAACAAGTAAAATAGAACCAGAGGCATGGAAACATGGAACAGACTGACAGTAACCAGAAGGGAGGGGTGAGGGGCATAATGGTGGAAAGAAAAGGAAGAGACTAGACAAAAAACATGTATGAATGACCCATGGACGTGGACAACAGTGTGGGGATTGACTGTGGGAGTGGGGGGTGGGCTGGGTGGAGGAGGGCAAAATTGGGACAACTGTAATATAATGACAATAAAAATTAAAAAAAAAGAAAATGAGTTAATAGTCTGATGATTGAACCTAGGAAGCTTTATATAAGAGAAGGTTCTCCCAAATATACCACCAGATTTGGTATCATTACTTAAAATTAGATGTTCTTAAATCCTCTATAAAAGGTAGGGCCTAAATGAGCCAATAAGAGTCCTTATCCCACTGATCTTGGATAAAGTTAAAATATTGAACATTTAACTAGTTAAAACTAGTATTCTAGTAAACCTCTCTCCCTAGTCTATGAATTTATAGTGATCAGCCTACTCTCATTGATTTAATTAGAACCTCACATATTCCTAGCTGGTCTTGGCTAAGAGATAAGAAATAGAATTTGTAACATGAACACCATAATTAGAATGAGATGATTTCTCAGTCTAAGAGTTACTACACATGTGGTGGAATGAGACCCAGAAGTTGTATACACAGCTTTACGCCACAATGAAGAGAATGAACCGATATAATGATGACATCAGCCACTACATACGTTTTATGAGTCAGGCACTATTTTTATCTCTTTACACCCGTTGCGTCCTTTACTCCTTACCGCAAATCCGTGACACAGGCCCCGTTATCTCCACTTTAAAGATGAGGAACCTGAGGCGCAGAGTTAATACGTAACGTCCCCACAGTCACACTGGCTATAAGTAGCGCAGCCGGGGGTCGGGAGCACAGAAGGGCGCCGCCCCAAGGGGGCGAGGGTCCCTCGGGGGCTTGGTCAACCCTGCCTAAGTAACTCCATCTCTCCGCTTCAGCTCTCTTCTCCTCCCCTAACCAGTTCAAGACAGTGGATAGGAAACCAGTTTGGTAGACTCACTGGGGGACAGCATGGCCACAGGTATTGAAGCTTCAAGATTGGAGAACAGTGACAAAAAGATGATTTCAGATATGAAAGGAGTTGATCCGCTGGGAGTGCCTGAGGAGACAAAGGAAATACATGCGTTGACTGAAGGATCTTGTTAGGAATGGGTTGGCTCAGTCAATATTGGTAAGAAATGGGCACGCGCACGAAAAGGTGCCTTCCCGGTGGGAAAGAGGGTGCTGTTTTCTAAGAGGCCAGAAGAATTAACACGTGTTATAGGGTGTGGTTCACAAGAGGCGAAGCTGCCACTTGAGTTTAAATAATATCGCCTCAAGACGATCATTTATTATTATCAAGAAAGCGTTCATAATTTCTTCTCTTGAGAAACGTTTCTCTAGATTTTAGGCCTTGAGGTACTGAGCACGGCCTTAGAATAGCAGATGAGTAAGAGGTACACCGGATTATAAAGAATGCTTTAAGTAGGTGTATGCCCTTCAGAAATACCATTTTTTAAGGAAATGTAAACAATGTAGCCCAGACAAGATGAAGATTTAATGTCGGGAGCCGACCAACAGCTGACCTTTGACACAGTCAGGATGGATGAGGCGCGACTGCACTGCAGGAGCAGCCATAGTTGGATCTCCTGGCCATCCCTCCTTGGATGCCAGCTGTTATTGCTAATTAGGGGTGGAATTTTCTGGCTTGTACTTTACAGCAAACACCTGCATAATTCCCCCGATGCTGTGCAAAAGGATTTGTTAATTGTAGGACAAAAGCCCCCCCCCCCCCCCCAACACTCCACCGCTCTCCACTTCCCCTGCCTGGAAAGTTAATATTAGATCACGGGCAGGCCAACCACCAGAGAAACGGAGGAAAATTTTATTAAAAGTTCCCCTTGATAGGACAGTACCTCCTAGAATTATTATGACTACCCCTCCTATACCCTGGACGGGGGTAATGATAAATGGGGGTATATGGGTGAAAAGGCAGGGGAAATTAGTCAGGTATTATGATTTAAGTACAAGGGAGCAAATACAGAGAAGTCTGAATGTATACAAATGGTGTCAATGCCCTCATGTGGAGAGTTAACTACTCACCGAGGTGGCTGAATAACAAAGACTTCAAAATACCCTATAGAAAAGGTCGCTTGGTCTACTGAACCTTTTGTAACTTATCGGCTCACTAAGCCCTGGCAAACATTCTATTCCGGGCCCAGACTTAGCATCCCACACACTGACACCTCTTCGAAGGTCCCAGTAGCCCTCCTGGTCAGAATGACCCTTAACTAGAATAGTTACAATAGCAGTTCCTGGTACTGTGTTATGCTGTCTAATGATTTATCTTGTAATCGCACTATGCATCAGTTCTTTGTTCTTTCCTTCTCAAAAATAAAGTTCCTGAGCTTAAGGCAGGCGGTCCAGACCCACAAGTCAGACTGTCCTCCTCCTGCACCCCACCCTGGTGTCTGTCTCCGTTTCTTCGCTGAGCTGTCTCTCCTTCGGGGACCCTGAGACCCGCCGAGGCTGGACCCCGGCAATTTAACCTCATCTTCTGGGGACCGCCACAGTGAACACATGGCTGCATGTTTTCTTTGTTTATTCTCAATATTTAGTTAATGTAATTGAAACTCTCCTATTAGCTTATCTGACTCAGCCACTGACTCTCATCAGCCTCCAAATATTTTTATAGGAACATGAACATAATATTAAAATTTGCTTTAAAAAAGGCATGAAGTCTTTGTTTCTTAGTTTTTAAATGGAGAAAAAGTTAAAGGAAATGACACATTTCCCAGGGTTTCTTACTGGAGGTCAGGTGGGGTGAGATTGGTTTCGTGTGAAGGCAAAGCATCCAGGTTACCTGTGAGGCTTTCAAACTATCCACACCCCTCGTCAGACTGATGCCCTTATTCTGCCCATCCTGACCCCCAAACTAGGAAGGGGCACCAGACTCTCTGGTGGGAGCTGAGATGTTAGGAGGCAGGTCCGGCTGTCACTTGAAGATGTCATTTGAAAATGACAGCTATGTCAACTGCTTAAACTCCTTCTCCACTTGTCTGCAGCCAGGACACCCTGCAAAAATTTAGAAGTATATGAAGCTATGTGGTTAACTTTTTACAATGGAGCAGGGACGGGCTACGTGGGCTCCGGCCCAGCTACTCAACTTTGCCTGTCTGGTTTGAAAATCGCTGTGGACAATACATGAATGAATGAGTTTGAGCGTGGTTGTGTTCCAAAAAAACTGAATTAATGGACACTGAAATTTGAATTTTATACTTTTTTGCCTATTGCCAGCCATTATTTTTCTTGTTAGTTTTTAATCATTTAGACATTTAAAAGCCTATTCTTAGCTCGTGGACCACATAAGCAGGCGGGGGCCAGATCAGGCCTGCAGGCTGTAGTGATTTGCTGACCCCTGATATAGGGAACAAAAAAACAAAACACGCCTGTTCTTTTCTAAAATTAAGATGAGCCCCAAGTCTTATTTAGTTTAAAATTTTTTTAAAAATTCTTACCCAAGAATATTTTTTCATTGCTTTTAGAGAGAGACAGGAAGGAAGAGAGAGGATGCGGGGATGGAACACGCAACCCTTTGGTTACGGGATGACACTCAAACACACTGAGCCACGTTGGCCAGGATGTGTCTTACTTGTTTTGCATTCTCTGGAGGGAGGTACGACTGACAGGTGAGAGGAAGCTGTGCATTCTTACCTTCCTTCACTGCTCATGGCCTGGACATAACATGTGGCAAAAATCAGCCTGTCTTATTACTAGGATATAAAGAAACTGAAACAACAACCAGAAATCCTCAAACCAAAACCATGGTATGCAGTTTGTGAGCCTGAAAGCCTCTAAGATTTAGTTAGTTGGGCAGGTATATAATTACCTCAATCCTAATGTTACAGTCAGTGGGATGGTATCGAAACTCATAAAATCCTTGATAGACTGAGGTTACAGGACACTGATCCCCTAGAAAAACTTCCCCAGGGGCCACCTGCAGATCATTATCAAATGCAGTTGATTTGACCCTGGCCAGGAACACAGAGGGGCTACATCGTACACACACTGTTCCGAGGTAGAAAAGATAGAGTGTCAGATAATCCAGTGGAACCATGAAAAGTCAGGGAGGCTCAAAGCCAGTTACCAGTAAAAGGTACAGCCCCACCCCTGCCCTTGGTAGAGGAAAACAGATTTGAGAGGGGGTCGCTATAGTCTTACCTTCCCCCTTGGAACTCTCACTTGCCCTCCCACCTCCAGGAATCATCCAGGTGATCCTACACGTGGATAAACATGAACCCAGGCAAGCTCTTAGATGCCCCATTTTACAGTTCTAAGCGGAAGACATCTCTACAGTGGCATTTATATCACTAATTATGGGCAACGGTCAGCCGACCTGCATTCCCAGCTTCAACCCCCGAAAAGCACAACCTTTGTTCTAATCCTGGTATCTCTGTTTAATCTTGGAATTTCCTGAAGCAATACAGACACTCAACCAAACTAAAACTAACAAAGTTGGAATACAAATCTAGTGATCATAGGTTAACGCAGTGCACTTTTCTAATACTTTTTATTCTCTTACTAACTGTGACCTAGTAATTATATGCTCAAAAATATTGCTCTCTTCACATGAGAACAGGAGGTCCATGAGAACGAAGATTTGGTTTATTTATTTTTCATTGCTGCATTGCTTAGAACCAAGAACGGGTCCACAATAAACACTCGGTGAGTGTTTGTTAAGTGATGACATGAACAAACTGCCTATTGCTCAGAAAGACGGAAGCACTGGGTTGCGTTTTCGGAGAGCTAAACCAGAAGGAAAACTTGCACTGGTGGTGAAGTCGTAGGGTGAGATATTCTAGAGTTTGCTGATAAAGGATTGAAAAGAGCTGATGGCTTCAAGAGGTCTCATGCTTCTTTAGCCAGAAGACAGTTGAAGCGATGTTTTTAATCGAAGCATTAACGTTTGCTAAAGACCAAGCAGCAGGGTGGAAAAATATAGGTTCTGGCAGTTAAATCCCAGAGTAATTTGGAACTACTGGCAGTTCAGAGAATGAACTGGAAAGTCTGAGAGGGAATTATGTGCTCTTTTAAAGGGGCAGGCATAGAACCCCTGGAAGCTTAACCCGTGCTGGGATTGATGAGCTTGTGTAGGTAAACTGTTCACAATCCTAAATCCATCTTTAGCTGCGGGCAATTTCTAACCACTGGAGGACCTTGGCACTAGAATCATGAAAGCAACTCAACATAAAACCATCGACCTATCCATTCCTTCTTTTTGGCTCATATACAGTGGATAGACTAAGGATTCTTCCTTTACACAGAGAGGAAGAGGGCACCTTGGGCATTAAGTCACTTGTCATTCTAGGCAGTGGGATTACGAGCGCAAAGGCCCTGGTTGGTGACTTCCAAAAGCAGAGAGTGGCCAGTGTGGTCAGAATGTAATGAACCACAGCAAGTACGGCGTGGAGTAAATAAAACCTGATGATGATTTGAGAAGCTTGCTCTGGTGGGTAGGAGAAGAGTGGGAGTGGAATCAGGGAGATACGTTTCAAGGATGTTAAATTAGACCAAGACTGGTTATTGGAGGCTTGGACTTGAGTTATAGAAGAAACAGCGAGAATCAGTGGGATTCTAGGAACATTGTGGATGCATGCGGATGTGGGTCTGGGGAAGGAAAAGTGATAATTCTAGAGTAACCCAAATAGGCCCTGGCCAGGCAGTGCAGTTGGTTAGAGCATTGTTTCAATACCCCAAGGTTGTGGGTTTGATCTCTGCTCAAGGCACATATAAGAATCAACCAATGAATGCATCGATGAGTGGAACAGCCAATCGATGTTTCTCTCTCTCTCTCCTCCTAGCTTCCTCTCTCTTTTTCAAACCAACAAATAAAAATTTTAAAGAAAAGGAACCTCAATAGATGTTAACTGTTAGCTGAGATGAACAAAACTGGGGAGAGGCGGGTTTGAGATTTTTTTTAAAGTGCATGTATTTTATTTTAGATATAATAATTTAAAGATACATTTGGACACCCAAGTAAACATGCTGAGTAGCTAGTTAGAAGGGTTTAAATGAGATAATGCATTAGCATAAGACCTCAGAGAATTTTGGCACATCGTAGTTATCAATGTGATCTCATCTGTTGTAGGGAAGAAGCAAAGGGTCTTGCCAAACCTTCCCAGAGTTTGTTTCGTCCGTTGTGGCACGTACGTAAGGCGGCTTCGGGCTAGGTCCCAGCTTCAGTTAGATGTTATGAAATCTGTAGATTTTTATCAAAGCTCTATTGTGATGTCATTTTTAATAATTGTTAAAAAGACAAACACCACATGATCTCACCTGTAACGGGAACCTAATGAACAAAGCTAACAAACAACATAGAAACAGGTGCATGGAAACAAGGAACAAACTGACAGGGACAAGAGGGGAGGGAAGCAGGAGGTAAGGGAGGAAAGAAGGGACAGGGCCTGGTTAAAGAATAAGGATAAATGACTCATGGACAACAGGGTGGGAGTTGAATGTGGGAGTGGGGGTTGGGTGGGGCCAGGGAGAGCAACAGGGAACACTGGGACAACTGTCATAGAACAACAATAAAAAAAATTTAAAAATGCAAATTATTTGGCCAAATTCTCAGAAATCCAATAAATTAGGTGTGGAATGGGGCCCAGAGGTCTACATATTTTAATATGCACCCCAGGTCTTCTCTATACAAGAAGTTTTCAAAACCACTGAGGGGACATGGGACTTGCATTTGTCAGAATTCTGAATTAGTCTCTCCAGCTGTGAGAGTTCATTTACTTTTTTTTAGAAATAGCACTAAGGATGTATGTCCAGAGGTCCTTAAGTGTTTATTTCAAATAATAAATTCTAGAGGTAGACCAGCCTCTGTATCTTGAAAATGTACTGGAACATAACAACCCCCTTGACTCCACTGTCAGAATTTTTATTATAACACTGACAACTTGACATCTTGCTTCATGCAGCTAAAAAAATAAAGGTCCCCATGAAATAGCTTAGATGGCATTAATGGAGTCAAGTTTCGATACATACACATACATTGTGAATGCATTTCTCTCTTTCAGGTTTATTCCCAAATATCATTCTTCATAGCTGAAGCCAAGATAAGCTTTCCATCCTGGATATATGGAGATCTGTTATCTAAAGAGCCAACCCCACTTTCCTTACGGGATGATAAGCCATCCTTAGAGGGGGAGGTGACACTGTGGGGTGAAGGAAGTGGCCAGGGGTGAAGCCAGGTGGGGAAACAAGGCATTCCAACTCCAACCACCCAAAACCGATCACTTAGTGCAGCCCGTCTGCTATCAGCAACGTAGCAGCAGACTGAAACGTTCAGGTTTGGGAAGTCAAAGCAGCAGCCTCATTGCTGATTGATCATCAGTTTCCCACCATCTCTCCCAGTACTCTGTAAATACCTGGTTGTTCTCCAGAACAAGTCCAAATCAGAGGAAAACGAAAGTACAGCTCTCCTAACGCCAGAAAACCCTTCATCTGGCCAGAACCCAAGGCAGCATCCCTTCAGGCAACAGGAAGTTGTGAGGGGACCACCAGCCTTCTGTTATAGCTGAAGCTTGTCAGGTGTACATAATAATCCATCACCTTGGACAGCTAGAGGAGGCCCTTTACTCATTGCAAGAAAACCTCCTAAGAGTTAGCATTTTATTAATACGGGTACTAAAGAATAGGGCGGGTAGCGTGAAATGTATCATTTGAATATTTCCATAAAAGTGGCCTCCCTTGCGGTCAGGTACTCTTTGCGAATCCCTCACTTTCAAGCGTGTGTTGAGTGAATTTCAGCAGCTGGTCGTTGGGACGTAATCTGAAAAGCACAGAAGATGGTCTTTATTGCTGATGGCTCTGAACCTATACAGGAGTTCTTGCAGGCTTTTTTTTTTCTTTTAACATTTTTGAGTACACATATTTCTAGGTGATGGTGGTAGGGTAGTACTGAAGTGAGAAACTTTAAGAAACATTAAGATTTCTGTACATCCCCAAAGCAAAGCTCCGGGTATAGTTGGGACCTGGAAAACCGGTTTTATCTGCTCCAAATATTGCCAGTAGGCAAACTGGTAGGAAGCTCATTCTTCGTTCCTGCATGTTAGGAAATACTTAGTGCTAAAGTGAAATTCCCTTGTCACTCAGAAATCTTAAATAAAGTGTTTCATAAAAAAATCAGAGCTTATTAAGGAAAAAACCTCAGATCATCATTTGATTCATGTGCAGCATGTATTTTTAAAATACCAACTCCTTCGGCAGAGATAAAGGGCTCCACAGTGATTTTCTCTTTTTTTAATTATTATATTTTATTGATTATGCCGTTACGGTTGTTCCGGTTTCTCCCCCTTTGTTCCCCTCTACACAACCCCCTTTCCCCCCCAGCTTCTGAAGGTAGACCACATCCCACTGTTCATGTCCATGGGCCAAGCAGAGAAGTTCTTTTCATAGGAAAGTCCATTTCCTGTGAATTTTTCCTCCCTTGCTTGTTTGAAAGGATTTAGGAAGTTGTGAAGCTTGAGCCAAGACCAGCCATTCATATGGAAGAGCTACTGTTAACAGCTGTAAATTGGGTGGGATGGAGCTTTAGGGAAACTCCCAGGCAGGGCAAACAGTGTTAGCCAGGTCGATGGGAGTCTCAGATATGGCACCTGCCTGAGGGCTTTGTGGCTCTGCCTGCCTTTCTGTCTGGGAGAAAGCTGTCCTCCATCTCTCTTCTTAATGCCACCAAGTCTGTTCCTCCCTGTATGCCAGTGGTGACTTTCAAGCTGCTACCCTGATGCTGGAGCTCAGAAGGGGTGAGTCTGAGTAGGTGAGTCCGTGTGTTGTTTCTTTAAAAGGAAATGCTGGGGATTCCAGCAGTTTCTTCCACCTACTCAATCCCTGCTGGTTTTTGCAGCCAAAAGTTATGGGAATTTATCTTGCTGGCACTGGAACCCTAGCCTGGGGAGCCTGGTGTGAGGCTGGGACTCCTTGCTCCCAAGATATCCCTCCCAAATTTTTATCCACCACACATGTATGTGGCACTAGTCTGTTCCATGCCTCCACCCTTCCTACCAGTCTGGACGGATGTGGTTTCTTTAATTCTGTGGTTGCCAGACTTCCATTCAACTGATGGTTCTGAGTGATGGTTGTTCTATAATTTAGTTGTAATTTTGATGTGGTTGTGCCAGGAGGTGAACTATGTTTACCTATGCTGCCATCTTGACCAGAAGTCTACAGTGATTTTCAAACTTCTGCACGCATCAGAATCACTTAAGGACTTGTTATTACCAGAGTTTCTGATTCAGGGTCTGTTGTGGGACCCAAGAATCTCTAACACTAATAATTTCCCAGGTAAAGGTGAAACTGCTGGCCCTCGACCCATACTTGGAGAATAATGATTAAGTGTTTGTCTAAAATGAGGAACTAGAGGTATCTTTTTATATAGATGAATAATCAATTTTATCATGATTTTATAAGATGGGTATAATTATTAATTTTTCAGTCTGTTGTGAAAAGAAGGGACACACAAATACCACGAGTACCTTCATGCTCACTGCCTTAACTCGTTTCATCCTCAAGGCTTGGAGCCTGGTCTTTTTTTCCTTTGCACTTGTGTACAAAAAGAGGTGAGTTAAAGGAACAAGAATAAAAAAAAGACACGATTGACACTTATTGCTCTTTTAGACTTTTTAGCCCTTTGCAGGTATATTAGTGGTGTGTGAGAAGATTATGGATTGTACCCATACGAAAATACAAAGCTCTATTAATTTTCATTTTAATATGTATAGGAAACATTAATGGCACAATAAGCCCTTATCTGTGGGAATAATATTGCTGCAAAAGGAAGTGCAGTATGATATCAGACCTTATGAGTATAGGTCCTCGGTTCAGACACGCACATATCACATTTAACCATTTATAACTACACTTACTCCCATTCCCTTACCAATCTGGAAGGCTGATATTTATAAACAAATGAAGTTATGAAAGCAATTGGTGGTTTATATCTTACATCTACCTGGTCAACTCTGTTGGAAGGGTTAGTCTTTGAGTTAAAGATGAAGGTGTGTGACTGATGATGTTAGTTGCTCACAGTTATAAATCCTGTCCATTGTAATCACATAATATTTGATTTTACTCTAAAAAATTCTTGAACTTGCATTCTCTTCTTGATTTCCATCATTATAATTCAGACAGACCCTCATTATTTCTTGCCAGACTGTTGTAATTCAGCTGGTAATTTTCTCAGAGTCCCATCACAGGATAAGCAACCAAGTCTGGAAGACAGGACTGACTTTCATTCTTTCTTTTTTGGGACATAGCATGTGTGGCCCTGGGTGAGTTGCTACCTCCTTACTGATGCCCGTCGATGTAAGGACACTGACCATCTTTCGGTTCCTTGAACAGGCCAAACTCTTCCTTCTGTCGGGAATGCTCTTCACATGGACATTTGCACTGATGAGTCTTATCTTTCATGCCTTGCTTTGTGTTACTTCCCCAGGGGGACTTGCTCTGGGCTCCCTATCCAAACTAGCCATCTTTCCCTTATCGCTGTTACTGTCTTCGCTGAATCACTTAATCTAAATAGGTAACATAACCTGGGGTTGTGCGTTTTATAATTCTGACTCTGCCACTAGAGGGCAGCATCTGCAAAGGTAAAGATTGTTCACTGCGGTGTACTCACTGCCAGGAAGGAGGGGCCGATAGGACGAGGATGACTATTACCGGAGGAAGTGGGCGATAAGAGGCGAGATCCATTAAAATTAAGAACCCTCAGACTATGCTTTCGAGGGAGAAGATGATGTGAGCACATCAATTACTAAGCAATAATAACTAGACCCAAGGAAGTTAATTGGGACCACCCGTTCTCAACTTTTAGGAAAGAACAGTCAAACCTAGGCAGCTTGCCAGGAAGCCCCTGTCTCATGGTCATCAAGAAACTAGCCTTTCGAACTATTGGCCAAAGTTCACTCATACCTGGCTCTTGCCCAGAACTTGTCCAAACCAAAGACGTGTCACTTTGCAAAGACTTTATGTGAGATCGCAGGTTAAGAGCACCTGAAACAACTTGCAGTTGAGAAGTTCTGAGAAACTTGAAGTGAGTTTTTGTCTAATGCCTCACTTCGATGTATATGATCACTCATGACTCTGGAGAACCCAGAGAAAGCCCCCAACACACTCCTGAGGTCTGAAGTGCAGGATATTATTGTAGGCAACCAAGGGAAGCATTTTGTGGGTCATCTCTAGAACGTCTTTAGGACTTTGGAAGTGCGGGTTCCCAAGTGTGCTCTCCAGGGCAGCCGCATTGCTGGGAACTTGTTAGAAATGTAAATTCTTGGCCCCACCCCTGGGAGTGGGAGCCCAACAGAATGCGTTTTAACAGGCACCGCAGGTGAATCTAGTGTAGGGTAAAGATCAAGAGCCACTTCACTTTCAGGGGCTGCCCATCTGAGGGAATTCTAGGGAAGTTGAGGCACTAAATAGTCACTGTTAGAGTTAATTTTTCAGATTTGAAGTCTCTTCTCTACCTGGGAAGACCTGGAAGAACTAGCTTCATCTCCTTCCAATTTTAGGCAAAATCAGGCTAGGCAGAGCTATGCTTTTTAAAGAGATATGAAGGGTCAGGTTAATCCCATATTGCTGTTATTAGCCAAAGCAAGACCCCTCTCTTAATTTAATTGATTAATCCCTCCTTCAATATAGGCGATTGTTTAATGTATTTAATGACTATCTTTTAAAAAATTGATTAATTAATTTTATTTTTCCCATCGCCACTGATTCCCCCCCGCCAACCATAGTCTCTTCCACATTCATCCCACCCCCACCCCTACAAGCACCACTCTGTTGTCCGTGTCCATGAGTAGTGGCTATTTTTTGAGTCCAATGTGTGCTGCCGTTCTGTGGCAGCGAATCTTTAATTCCTTTACATGGGATTATCTGAGATACCTCATTCTCTCTCACAAACTTTTCCCTCGAGGTTCCCTCGCTGTTCCCTCCATCTAGATACCCACACGGCTACTTGCCTTTCTTCAAAACCATCTTCTCTTCAAGTCCTTTTTCCTTCCCCACCTAAAAATTCATACACGCCAACACTGTGCACACTCTCTTTCTTTTTTCTTCTGAGCACCATACACAGACTATATATTTTACTTTTCTATTTCTTTCTGATTGATTAGGATGTACGGCAAAGAAAGGAAACGATTTTTGTCTTTTCTTTAAAAAGAAAAAGTAATGTATTCCTTAGGTATCAAACGATATTTTGCTCACAGTCATCTCTCAGTATAAACTTGCTAACTGAACGAATGCTATAACGGAAGCGCCAGATCACAGATGTTCCTGACTCAAATGTAGTTTTGTACAGAAAAATACTCCCTCCCTGGACTGAAGCCAGTTGATGGTATGGGATAGTCTTGCAGTGCACCTGGCCCGGGCCTCTTCCAATGTACGAGTCCTAGAAAATATGCATTTCTGTATCTATCTGTCTACATTCATCCCCCCACGTGTGTGTGTGTGTGTGTGTGTGTGTGTGTGTGGGAGAAGGTCGATTTTAGAATTGTGGTTTGTGTGCCTGATTGTTGTAGCTTTTGCTGTTGGGGGTTTGAATTGCTTCTTGAATGGCTCTTGTTTACTAAAACATTGGTTGAGAATAAAACATTGGTTGAAAAATAAAATAAAAGGTCATTCTAAGTAAAGGTGGTAGGTGTGGGGAGATGGTAGGCACACGATTCTAGCAGTAGGATCATAATATCAGGAAGGAGGGTTTTAGAGCTGGTCCGGTATCAGAGACTCTGGCACTGAGAACAGAGGGGAGGGTTATGCACAGGTGTTGCTTTAAATGGGTTGCTAATGTTGCAGAGCCCAGGAAAGCACGTGAGCCTGACACCGTGGTCCCCACCCCTGTACATGCACAGTTCAAGAGAGGCGGTTGCAGGAATGGGTCAGAGGACGTCAAAGCAAAGCAGCTTTCCTTACCTGTAAGGCCAAACAGTGGTCATAAGAAATGATAAGCAGACGCAGGCTACAGCAGCTGGTCTCTCAACACCTGAGCCCTATGGAGTGAGGTGTGCAGAGCCTCGGTCTTGCCCGGGGCAGACTGAGTCATTGCGGATAAGCTGAATGTGGCAAAGCTAACTATTGCATTTCCTGAACCGGATTCTGACCCTGGAGCAGAGGAGATGGAGGCCTCTGTGCTAAGAAGCTCCCTCCTCCTTATTTCTTTGATTTGGTTTGCTTTGGGGCTATTGCCTGATACGAATAAGAGAGAATATGGAAGAGTGGTTGTGGTTTAAAGAGGTGTGAGGCCTTTAAAAACCGGTTGCGTAAATAGTTCCCTATGGCTTTCTGAAATAGGCTTTGCCCTGGTTGCAAACTGGTAGCTAGTTCTATGTGTTTCCAAATCAGGTTCATGGTTTTGTCCCTGTGTGGATGCCACCTTGATCTTCCAAATGATGATCCAATACAGGGACTCCAACATATTATTTTCATATTTTATGAACAAGTCAAAAGGGTCTTAAGTTTTGGTAGAGTCTCCACATCATTGTCCTTCTCCTAATACTGAGATAGTGCTTGTTATAGGACACAGAACTTAAATTCAGTCAAATTTAACAACCTAGGGTCAGTTGCTTAGATTAGGGGAGAGGTTCCTGGGCTTCGGGACTGAGAAGACGTGGTCTTTTTTGACTCCGAGTACGGTGATCGAAGGTCGTAATGGACAGTAAAGAGACTGATCGGACGCCCACCACTTCGCCTCCACACTCAGGCTCTCTGCCGGTGGAAGTTTCCCTGCCACCTATTCAGTATCTGCGGAATTACCTTGAGTGAGGCACTTGAGCTTTTTGTGCCTAAGTTGAACCATCTGTTCACATCCTTCTCTGATGGGCACATGGTGAGGCTCGCATAAGATAGTACATTTAAAGCATCTGAATAGTGCCAGTCACACAGAACACCCTCAGAAGTAAGCTGTTTTCATAATTTCCTTCATCCATTTGAAAAGGAACCTTTGCCTTTCTCCAGTATGCCAGCTTACTAATATTGGAGTTAATATTGATTAATATCAGTATTGGTACATCTCTTTCATCTTGAAGGATGTGCAAAAAAGAACACCAGTAAATGTGTTCAAGGTGCTCTTCTCCTCCCCCGGCACCGCCCCCCCCAGAAACCTATGGAGGTTGCACCCTTGACTTTGCTAAAACCAGTACTATGGCATTATTCTCCAGGTTTTCACATCATCTTGACTGATTATGAGTGAAAGCTAAGGAATTCCTCCTTCTGATAACCTTCAGAGCTGCATGATTGGGGAAACCCTCTAACAAATCTTATATCATATATGCTTATTTTCCAATACAGTGTGTTTCCAACCCAAGTGTTACCTTTGAGTTTGTTTGGCGTTTTTTGCATATTAGGTTAACTGCTGTTAGGTGACCCACCTCCTCCTGTCCCCCAGTGTAGATGAACTTCATCATTATCATTCCACAAGACCTATGGCAGGTCCTAGGTGATTGGCCTGGATGGGCAATTGTGGTAGAGCCAAAAAAGACCCACAACCTAATCTCTGAACCTGGGACTATGTTACCTTGTATGACAAAAGGGATTTCTGCTGGGCTGATTAAGTTAAGGATCTTGAGGTGGGAAGATGACCTTGGATTATCTTGGTGGGTGTAATGTAACAGAGGAGGCAGAAGAGAGGATCGTTAGATGAAGGGAGAAGGATCAGATGTGACGATGGAAGCAAACGATGGGATCACAAGGGAGGGGGCCACGGCCAAGGGTTGCGGGGGGCCTTTAGAAGGCAAGAAGAAAACAGATTCTCCCCTAGTCGTCCAGAGGAAGGCGGTCCTGCTGGCACCTCAGCGTTAGCCACAGGAGACTCAGCCAGGTCTGCGCCTGCTTCTCTTTCTGCAAAACCAACGGCGTCTTCCACTATTACATCCACGATCCATATATTTGGTACTCCTTTATTTTTTACCTAAGCACCCCTAATTGGCAGAAGACAGTGAACCAAGAGCTTTTCCTCTTTGGGTTTTACAGTCCCAGTCAAGTCACTTTACTGTCTCTGGTGCTGATTCTTCCAGCTAAACCCACAGAAATGAAAAAGTGATCATCTCCTGATTTCAAATATGCATGATTTAAGCCACTCGGCATACTAGGTAACATCCGAAAATGACCAACTGAAAACAGTTTCCTACAACCGAGCATCTGTTGGAAGTGCAGTGTGTCATGCC
Source organism: Mormoops blainvillei (assembly GCA_004026545.1). Taxonomy (NCBI): domain Eukaryota; kingdom Metazoa; phylum Chordata; class Mammalia; order Chiroptera; family Mormoopidae; genus Mormoops; species Mormoops blainvillei. The sequence goes on along the minus strand of PVJD01009303.1, from coordinate 13,290 downwards.
AGCCTCCCAGGTGACGTAAACAGGCCTCTCACACAGACACAAAGGTCAAACAGCACTTTCTGCCTGATATACCTCTCTGAACTCCAGAGTTTGGGAAATCAGGAGGGTCTCAGCTTCTAGGTGGTAGATACTATAAGCGAACCCGATGGCTTATCCAAATAAGTGGGAAAACAAAGGCAGCTGAGCACGGGAAGCCATATAAAATCACTTAACCCGGCCACCCCTTCCTACCTCCCACGGAGCTCTGTGCGGAGGGTCTGCCAGGATGAAGGTCGCCGTGGCTTTAGAGGTCTTGTTTCTTCTTACTGCTTCCGTGTGGCCTTCTGCTGACAACATGTATGGTAAATGCCCAGTTTTAGAAAATGCGTCCTTGGAGGGGTCACTCAGAGCAACGGCTTTCCACGCGGGCACTCTCCTCTCTGTGAAACCCGATCTTACAATTTTCTAGAAGAGAAGTTTCTTGGGCCACCTAGACTTGAGTCAGTATGTTGAGGACACATTTTCTCTTTTAGCCTAAATGACGGAGGTTTTCTTTTCCCGTTGTTGTGGTCTTCTCTTTCTCTCGATCTTCCTTTGTAGGTACCTCAGAAATAGTCCTTGGCGCTACACTTTGGTCTGCGTTTTCAAACCCACAGCCAGTTATAATGCAACTGATTGTATCGCACTGCAAGATTCTCATTGTATCTCAGTTGTATCTCAACTGGATTCCTGCTTCCAGATGCTTCGTGTGTCCCTTGGTGATGATACTGCTCTGTCGTTCTTTGAAAATCCTATCCAAATTCCACTCATGTCAGATTTGTTGATGGTTCTGCAAAGCAGAAAGATAAAGCTAAGTCAGTATTTGGTCTGTTCATAAGTTGATCCCAATACTTTTCTGTTTTACCCGGAATATTCTCCATTTTTTGTGTGTGTATGTTCTCCACACTTTCCAGCTTCATGGCCTGACTAAATGTCAACTGTTCTAAGGCAGTATTTCAATATTACTTTTTGTGTTCTTTATGTATTTAGAAGAACGTTATACATTACATGTTTCCTTCTGTTTGCAGTGGGTCATTTTTGTGTGGAACTGACCTGCAAATTTTTTTTTTGTAACGGCTGCGTCACATTTTCCAGTTGCCCAGTGCGTGGGAGACACAGAAAAGATCCTCTCCGTTCTTATGGCAAACTACATCTCCATGAGGTCCTGCGAAGAGGACCGATGATTTTTAAAAATCTATTTTGCAAAACAACTTATTTTAAAATTTTAATCGACATATAATATTATATTAGTTTTCGATGTATAACATAGTGATCAGACATTTATATAACTTAAGAGGCGATTGCCCAATAAGTTCAGTACCCTTCTGACACCAGACATAATTTTTATTCTGTTATTGACTATACTCCCTATACTGTACTTTACATCCTCACGACTGTTTTTTAACACTAGCACTTTGTGATTCTTAATCCCTTTGCCTTATTCACCCACCCTTCCCCCGTCCTCCCACCTGGTGACCACTGATTTCTTCTCTGTGTCTATGAGTTTGTTTATATTTTGTTTGTTTGTTTCTTTAGATTCCCCTACAGGTGAGATCATATGGTATTTGTCTTTCTCTGTCTGACTTATTTCACTGAGCATAATACCCTCTAGGTCCACCTATGTCGTGGCAAATGGCAAGATTCTGTTATCTTTGACGGCCGAGTAATATTCCTTCATGTATAGGTACCGCATTTTGTGAGTTTCTTCTTTATCCATTTGGCCTATAAATCCTTTGTTAGCGAGGACTTCATACAGTTCCTAATCTTTCCATTGTACCCCAGGGGAATCTTTCAGGATCCTAGAATGCCACAGTTCACATGTAGCAGTTAATTATTCTCGACATTTCAAAAATTTCACCTAGGCACCAGTGGAGAAAGGACAGCACCTCGTGAGCCAGAGGAGGACCTGGTGCCCTGGGATGGGGTGAGCGGGACGGCCAGGCCTGGCTGTGGCGCTTGGGTGCCAGGAAGATCCTGCTCCAGTCATGTAGGCAGCGGTTATGCGTGTTCCCCAGGCTTTTTCTCCGCTCGTGTCTCGGCTAGCTGAGACACCCTCAGAGTGTCAAACGGAGACTTGGCTCTCATATTAGTATGAAAGGAAGTAGTGAAGCCAGAAGCGTGGACTTTCCCCATGTCCATGCCCACTTGTCCTTTTGAATCCACCTCTAATCCCAACTGTTGAAACCCCTTTTCCTTCCGGAGGAACTGTCTCGATAATCTCATCTAGGTGATCTTAAAGTGATATTTCACACACATGGAGAGAAGTGATTTGGAGGTTACAGTCACTGACGTAGAACACCTGCCTTCTCCAAGCCCACTTTCCCCACCATAACATCTCCCTGAATTTTCTTGCTTTCTTGAAGATGAGTAATTGTAAAGACCACGAACTTTCAGGCTCAGACGGTGTTCAAGGTTTCTTACTCATCGACGTATAAATATTTTTTCATTCTGGGGAGATTCCACTTCTCCAAAGTATTTAAGAATATCCTGAATGTCTTCCAAGGACTACTAGTCCCTTTTACTGGTCTCGGAGTTTTCCTAGTCAAGGTCCGAACTGCTAATTATTCTTTTTATTGTGCGATGTGACTTGCTATTATTACTTTGCAAAGGATGTGTAAGGGAGCACTGGCCATCCAGGAAAGAAGATAGTGAGCGGGCCACTAGTCCCTCTGACACACGACTGACTTCCTCAGGGTAACGTTAGCCTTATTTGTGAGAAGTACAAGACACTAAAATCTCGATGGCCGTTTTTAAGACATTGTCTGACTGTTTCTTCCAACGACCATCTGTTGCTAATTCCTAAACCCATGAAAGATTTATCTGCGGGGAGACGCATTCTATTTTCTTCTTCAATTCGGAAGTACTGCAGCCAAATCAGAGCTTGCTACCCCCCTCCCCCACCGCCATGCTAGTTATCATGCATCTTTAAATGCTAAAGCTAATGATGAACACTTGCTGTGAAAAGAAAACCTGCCTCCAATTCTCAGCATTTCTACAGCTACCTCGGAGGATCCGTGTACGGAGCAAACCTGTGGAGAGCACAGGGTCAAGGTCGGTCATGTATGACCTGGGGCTAACAGCGCACAGAACTTAATTTTTGCAGGATATACAAACTCCCAGGATAATTTGGCCTATAATGTGCTGTCAAGGTTGGCATGAGTAATAGAAAACGAAGCGACGAGTTATCTAAATTGCATTTGGAAGGAAACATTGCATCCTAATAACTTTTCTGAGCTATTCCTATCTTTCTTTCAAAGTGAGGTTTTAAGTAAGGCTGTAGACTTGGAGCTCCTCACAGTTTATGTATCACTTTATGTCCTTTTTATAAGGAGACATAGCTGGTTATCGTCACACCTGAGCATTACTGAGCATGCACCTGTCATTGCTTTGCTTTTTATCTCCTTCACCTTTGAAGACGTGTTGGCGGGGAACGGGAGGTATTGACCAGACTTCAGCAGGGGCTGAATTACCTGTTGGTGGAATAAGAGGATACCGTCTTTATCTACTTTCTAGGTTTTGTTAGGTTCCAAAGAGAGAATTGACGAGTGAGTGCTTTAGTTGTGGCTATGTTTAGAACACATGTAGTAACTAAGGAGACCTACAAGAGTATAGGAAATTTGTCTTGGATGTCATCCCTGCCCACGGCAGCTTAACTTTCCAGTTAGTAGGCAGAACTGCCACCTGGAACACACTTTCACTTGACCTAGTGCAACCCAGCCTGAGGCTTCAAGCACGCTCGGTCCAACTGCCAGATCTTATGTTTAACCTGACTTCATCTTTGGTGGCCTTCGTTGACTCATGAGTCAGTTGTACTGCAGTTCCAACTAGTAACTGGGGAGTCTACAGAATTCAAGCCCTGTCCAGCCCACCAGACAAAAAAAGACAAAAAAAGTGGTCACGGGGAGACTGGGAGTAGTGTGGGAAATTAAGAAGCCAAAGCACAGGTGTGTGCAGCCCATGGACAAGGACTAAGGCGTGGGGGTGATGGGATGGGGTGGAGGGCAGAGGGGATAAAGAGGGGGGGGAATGGGACAACTATAATAGCATACTCAATAAAATATTCAAAAAATAATAATTCTAAAGCTAACAAATCTTTGTTTTCTCTCTCAATAATAGAAGGACCTGTGAAATTTAACTCTGGTCACCCCCTCAGAAACTCTGGTGAATGCTTGTCTGCCACACTGAGTCAGACTCCATACACTTTCACTTCTTCCAGAGTAAAAACAAATCCATTGGAATTAGTGGTTATTATTAACTTACTGAAAATTTCAGTATAGAGAATAAGACTGGGTTTTCCATGAAAAATTTTGTGGAATTTTCATCCCCGACTTTCATCACTCTTTAAACTCTTTCCTGTTGTTTCTGGTTCCGGTTACTCTAGATGTGGCTTCTTCCTCTTCAAAATATTTCTGGGAATACACCATTCCTTTTCCAAAGCATTGCAATTTATTTCTGTCCCTTATGTGTGGCCCTGAAAATATCGCCCTCTTTGGAATCTAATTTCTTTAAGAGGAGGAGGGGGCTACGTGATTACAGTGTTTCTTATTTTGGTGTGTTGATTTTCTTCCCTGTAAAATTACTAAAATGTAATTATTTGGAGATATAATTATGTAGATATTTTAGAAAATAGTGGTAATATGAAAACCCTTTCTATATTGTAAGCTGTGTTTACCTTTTACTGGTTGATGGATGATCAATTGATTATCTTTTATTTATTACAAAGGCCAGGACTGAATATCCTTTTAGCTCTTCCTTAAGATAAATACACATCTGACACTTGGTCTTATGATTCTTCCTGCAGTGAAAGTCGCTTGTTCTATGGACTGGATGATGGTCCGAGTTACCCCACACACCTACAGCGGACATCAGTATATCCTGGCTGAGGAGCTACACCTGGGAGCGGGCTGTCCTGCGACTCGGATAGAAACATATGTGTACCATTTTACATATCCCATTTCTGATTGTGGTATCAGGGCACAGGTGAGAATAGTGACTATTTGTGAAAATAATTTAGAAGTACTTTTTCAGGCCTTTATGCCTGGTGCTAAAATTGCTTTTTAAGTACGAATTTTCCTCCTGCTTATAATGATTTATGAGTAGATAACAACACACTTCCTTCTGACCATTCAGTGAATATTGGGCCATCCACGTGCAGAAGCCCTCGTAGCAGAGATGAAGCGACTGCTCAGGGAGCTGACTGTATCTTCAGGTTGCTATTGTATTTCTCTGCGGCCTAGCAGACAGTTTTAAATTTCATCGAAAGCTCCTCATGTGGAAAAGCCTTGGTCCTGGGTGGGTTTATCATGTTCAATCTCAGATCACTTGAACCTGCCCGTGTTCTGTGAGGACATGGGTCGATACGGGGAGTAGATTTTCACTGGAATAAAATCTGTCAGCTATTTTGCTGATACAAATCAACTGCATTGTTATCCCGACATATTATTTTTCAAATAGATTTTCAAATTTAAACACTGTAGTCATACTACAAAAGTATTGCATGCCAATTCTTAATTGTAACAGTCATCTACGAATAAAGTCTTTTCTCCATTTTCGAAAGAAGGAAACTGGAGCTTCGGAAGGCACTTGGATAATGGGCCTGGGAATGCACAGCTGGGGGTGACAGATTAGAGGCCAAACCAGGATGCTTATCCTCCAAAGCTTACTTTTTGAACCACTCTATTGTTTGACCTCCAAATTATCTCCCTTAAAAGAACTGTTGAAAACCTTTTCATTAATAAATCACAAAGGTGGCTCTAAGTGGCAGTTTACATCGTTTCTAGGTACCATTCGGAGTTTTTCCTCCACTTTAAATTCATTCTTCCAGATAACGATCTCTTCTGTCCCAGTGGGTTGTCAGACCTTCCTAGGTTCCTAAATGTGACCAGAGCCCCTTCTGTGAGCTCGAATGATTTCTGCTTCCTGTTCAAATGTGAGCATGCTTCCGCTCTCACTGGTGAGCTCGAATGATTTCTGCTTCCTGTTCAAATGTGAGCATGCTTCCGCTCTCACTGGGAATGCCTTCCACTTAAACTCCGTGCCCTCCTAGGCCGTTTCAGAGCACACCCTCCTGTTGCAAAGTGAGCTGTACTACAACCCGAGGGACCCACACTGCCGCTGTCAGACCATCCCTCTGCAGTGCTCCGCCTCTAGGTGAGTCCCGCAGCTCAGGCTCCTTTCGGACGCCCTCGCTCCTTTACTTGTCAGACGGCTCTGCGGAGGCGCATGTTTTGGAAACCATATGATTTCCCCCATAAGTCTATCTCCAAACAAACACTAAATTACCATTTACGAAAATATTTTCGTGAATGCGCTTGTAGTTTGTAAATACAATATCCATTTTAGGATCAGAACATAGGCAATCTAGTGGAACTAGGTTACTTTATAGTAACCGAACTGCAAAGCAGAGTTATTAAATACGCAGAGTCGCTTTAGTAAGCAAAAGAATCAAGCATGATATTATCTTTCAAAGCTTTCTCCTTAATGCTATTTTCCGATACATTTCCATGTTAGGAGATTAAATGGCAAAGTGAGAGAAAAGCAATCTTCCATTTTAATACTAAGTCATAGAGATACATGAAAGCAGGAGCTTATCAGCCTAATAGTTAAGTGTACTTTGCTTGTAATTTTCTGAAACTGAGACTTTGAATCCTAAAAGGACCCACATTGAACTCTGAGACCAGTGGAATGGTAGCCTGATACACTCTGACCATCTCAGCGAAACACGTACATTGAGTTTTATAAATTTGAATGACAAATCTGGAAACCACCTCCAAACCACAGGAGAATTCTATCCTTGTTTAATATATGAAACTAGTTGACAGCAAAATAAGAATTTGGAGTTCAGAGCTAATTTGCAATATCTTTTAGCATGATCAGAGTACTAGTGGGGGGAGGGGGAGAGAATTGTGTGGGGTTTTATTTTTTCAATTGTGGTGAAATACACACAAAATGGCTAAAATGGTAGATTTTATCTTAAGTTTATAGTTTTGTGGCATTAAGTACATTCCCATCGTTGAATATCTCTGGTCGTCCCATTAACTTACTTTTATAGGACAAAACAAAGACTGAGGGATTCAGGGCTCCCCCCCCCGCCCCCAACACACACACGCTGCAATGGGTCCGATTAAGCTTCTGACAGTTTTTGCTGGCCATTCTCAGGATCTATTTTTCTATGTCCCGGCGCTTCGGTGCTCCGCTAGTGCAGGCGTCAGAAGGCGTCTTCATCCGGGAGGTACGGACGCTGCTCCGCTTGGCCGAAACCCCAAACCGGAGATGATCATGGTGTTGAAAAGGGGGGAAAAGAAAAGTAACTTGGCTCCAAGTTTAACCTCAGGAGGACCTGGTACCAAGTATGTGAACACTATCTGTTTTCTGTTTTTCTTTTCTTTAGAAAATCAGTGTGGCTTACACCAGTTTCTACAGATGAAATAAAACTGGATCCCAGTCCCTTTATCACTGACTTCGAGGCAACGCCAGAAGAGTTAGGGTTACTATGTTCTAATTAAACTGATTCCCTCCTTAAGGAAAAACGAAAACTTGACGTTGGCATCATGAATTTTGTCGGAAAACATTGGGTTTTGTTTTGTTTTTGGTACAAAAATAATTGGTATAAATCTTTCCTTAGGTATCTCGATTCTTTAAAAAACTTTAATTCGGTGATGGTTCTGATCTGGCAAAAGTGCATTTTAAAATACTATTATTTATTGGGATATGGCTTATTAATTTTGTGTTAACAATTAGGTACTTGGTATTACCCATTTAAATTTTATTTTCTGTTCTCTATATTAATTCAGCAATATGTCCTCATGTCCTCAATGACGTAGTTTGACCTATTTGATACAAACCTCTGAAAACTTTTCTAAGTATTTTTTTTAATAAGAATAAAAAATAGAGATCGGTGTGTAAATGTACCAGAGACTAAAATTTGTGCAGAATTTGAAATTAAACATACTAACTCCCAGGAGACACAAAGTCTTTTTATGTGAGGACGCTTTAACCTGAGTGTGCTCTCCTAATTAATCAGTGAAGGTGAGTCCTAAATATAACGTCCAACATAGTTGAGCAATTATTGCAGAAGAAATAAAATCTATATTCTAGAATTTAAGAACCACTTCCTTCACCGAAATTTGCCAGATTTTCCTTCCTTCCTGATGTGATTCTTCTATACAGGAAATAATTGACGGAGGGAGATGGTCAACATCACATCATCCTGCCACCTAAGAGCAATTCATTACACGGTCACCTGTCACTTGTTACTTGTGCTATCTTTTCACTAAAGAGGGAGTCTGCCCAATAATACACCAAAAAAAAATCACTTCTGACTTTGGGGACATTTCTTTTATTCAATTGCTTACTGAAATGTATATTTTGGGTGTTACATCCTTTGGAAAACAGATTTTGTCAAGATATTTTTCATTAAGTTAAAAAAATAATTTAAAGTGCTTCTCTCTTATCATGTTCAGTAAAATGTTACTTATGACTATTTACTTGTCAAACAAAGAATTTAAACATTGCCATAATGGGCACATCCTTTAGCAGTTAAGACACAGGTAATGCTGACACCTCTGGAAGCCTTAAACTGAATGTCAGACAATACCCACCAGCGTGTTGTGACAACTTATTTGATCCTAATAACCTGAAGAGTTATCCATTACTATTAAAGGCCTTAGTTGACCTTTATACCCATTCTGTCACTGAATAACTGTTTTTTAAGGTGGATACTATGAGTGTAAATTTACCAACGAGATCGCTGAAGTCTTAGAGTTTTAGTAACTTCCTTGCACAGCTCTTTCTACAGTTCTAAATTTAAAACAAGTATGTTTAAAGGAATAATTTTTTTTCACTTTGTGGAGAGAGGGCTAATAAAATGGCATTAGTCCGATCAAGAGTTGAAAAAGTATATAAAACAAAGTGGAGTCATTCATGTCAACAAAGATGGCTGCCGGTCAGCCGTGACACTTTGGTTCAAGAGGGAAAGAACCTAAGTCAGAGCAGTCATTTCTGGCAAGGAGACACACCAAGATATCTGTACATGTGACCAGAGCAGCCATGTCCGCAGAGCGGGACCACCCATAGATAGGCTCCTGGGGAAATCCCCCACTTGCCATCAGGGGTGCCAACACACTTAACAAAAGACCCAGAAGGCTGCAGTGCACCACTCTCAAGGTATAACTGAGGCGGGTTCTAGACCACGGCCGAGCTCCACACACCAGAGCGCTGCTCCACGCCACGCTGATCTCCCTTGGCATCCGCTGCTGGAGGCTCCGCCCTGGCGGACTGAGGACGTCTCCTACCCTGCTGCCCACGTGGCTCTGGAGGTCCTTCCTTGCAAAATGCTGACAACTCCCTTGCCCACCATGCTGTCCCCCGGACCTGCAGACTGAGACTCTGGGACTCGGGTTTGTTATCCCCCATGGATTGCTGTGTGTGTGTGTTATGTTTCTCTTAAATTGTTAGAGGATGAGTAGGATATTAATGTATCTTGATGTGTACTTTGAGTGAACCTGCATTCAATGAAAGCTGAGTGGCTAGCAGAGTGACTGTGTGTGACCCTCGTCTATTCCTCGGTGCCGGGCTGCTCAGTGGGCAGCTAGCCGAGCCATTGCCCGGCTGACTTATGGGAAAGACTATATCACGAACTTATGCTTGTGATACACTTCCTTATTTTCGTTCTCTCCTCCTTTTAAGGCACTTTCTTGTCCCTCTTCTCTGCAGAATTCCACTTGCAATGGCTCTGGCTAACTGTTCTTCCTCCATTCCACTGCCCTTTCCTATCCCTCTACCCATACTTTCTGCTTGTATTTCTTTTTTCCCCTGCATGTAGTTCTTGTTCCAGCAATATGATAAGCAACACCTCAAAGTCAGAGACAGTTATTCCTGACGACAGTTTCCTAACCACCACGGTGAGTGCAGACAGCACGGTGACATCCGAGAGGACACAGATGTGGTTAGCACACTCTTCAGTCCCCCAGAAAAACATGTTCACTGCCTCCTCAAAAGTGTTGTGGAAAGTAGAGATCCGTTAAGCCTGAGTTAGAAGAGGCTGCCGTTTTCTGGTAAAGACACTGTAGGGATCGTTACTGAGCGTCTCCTACTCACGGCAAGACAGGCTTGAGGGGAAAGAAGTCTGTCAAAGCCTGACGCCCCAAGGGAAACCCTACGGAGTCCTCTCTCCTGCCTTTCAGGCCCGTTCAGAGTGTCACCCAGTGGGCCCCTGAGGATGTCTGCAAAATTTTCTGCCTGGCTGCTATGTAGAGATTTGGAACACTCAGCTCTGTGGATGGCTTTCTCCTAGCATTTGATGGTTACTCTGGTGCCATGATAAAAAATGCTAGATATAATTACATAGTTATTTATTTGGAAAAATGTGGGCATGGATGCATATATATACAGATGTATACCCCTTAGATACATTCAAGCCAAGTGACTGCACCCAAATTCAGCTGCCAGTCTGAATGAGGGCTGGTCTGGACACACCTGAGGTATGGAATTTGGTGAGTGAGCTTCTGCCTAAACTCAGGGGCACAGTATAAGTTAATGATCTTCTAGAGGCAACCAGGTTCTGATCCCTCGCTCCTCAGACGGCTGGCTGTGTGGCCTTGGGCAAGTCGCTTTAACTCCTCGGAGGCTCCACTTTCTCATCTGTAAAATGGAAAAGATCATAACAGGATCACCTTTGCATGCGGATGTCGTGAGAACTAAATCAGTTAACATGAGTTGGATACTTAGGACATACACGGACAGCTAGATGAGTGGACTTAACTGGTGGGTCCTTAGAAAATCTACATTTCCTTTATTAAGAAAAATGCTAAATTTACCATATTATAGAACATAGTTTATTTTAGCTAAAGGCTGAAAATTCTCCCTGATATTTATAGTTTTAAAAAAAAGTCAAATTACACAATGTGGTTAGAATACGTTTCCTCTCTCTAGAATTGCTCTGGAGTTTCTCTGTATGAGACTCCAATCTTTGCAAACGTATTTCTCATAAGGCATAGCAACATCAGGCTGGGCCAAACATTCATTGATTTATTAAACACACATTAGCTGAGTGCCCACTGTATGACAGACACTGAGCTAGGCACCAGAGTGGCAATGATGAGAAGTCAGGGAGATACAGATAAGTATCCAGCCAGTCAGGGCTCTGAGGGGTAGGCAGAATGAGGAGGCAAGGAGAAGGAATTCGGAGTAACATTCATCTAAGTAGGACACATGGGCTGCCATTCTGTCTGGAAAAGGAGCAGAAATGACCTCGATGGAGCTTGAGGGGGAATGTATTTCAGGAGGGGAAGTAGTACTGAGAAAAGTTCAAGACTTTTGAGAGCTCGACACCTGAAAGGACGGAAAGAAAGAAACAAGGCCGGACTGCACTTTGAGATCAGGAGGGTGAGGGATGAAGCTGAAGAAACACGGTCAAGTAACTATCTGATCACAAAGGAGCCAGCTCCGCACGTTGCATTCGTTTTAGTGCATTGGGTCCTTCAGCTAAAATATATCCATGTTTCCAAACAGATAGAGTTTAAGCCTGGGCTTTGCAAAGTGATGTTCAACATAGATGGGAGAGGAACTTAAAATTTTTTCTACTTTTGACCACCTTTATTATGATATATCTTGTGCAGAATACATTAGGCTTTCATTAAAATAGGATGTAAACTTTTTTGATCTTCTTTTATTCTTGAATTCCAGTACAGTATTGAATACTGGGGGCGAGGGCTTCTCGTTATTTTACCAACACTCAAATAGAGCCTTAAAGCTAGCATAAAAAGCAGCACTGATAGGAAAGTTTTATGAGAGGTAAAATAGAAATTACCAATATGATAAAGTTGAAATGCTTTCAGCCCTTCACCTTCTTAGCTCCTTAGCGATTAATAAATGCACTATATACCCCCTTCAATAAATAACTAAAAAGGTAAATATTATCCTGAAAGAAAGTGTCATGGATTTATTTTGAAAAAAATGAGCCAAGTTATTAGAAAACTGGGTCTGCCATATAATTTCCAGCAAAAGAAGGAGAAATTAAGACACTATTCTAAACTCAAAATCAGTAGTTTTGCCAGGATTCATCAGTGCTTAATGGCTCTACGGTCACTCTCATACGATCCACCTCATTCAGTGGTAAAAGCCTCTAAGCACCTTGCAATTATTTTGTGCGGGAGGACGCTACATACCGGGAAGTTACATTGTTTAAGATTTAATGAACATACTGTGTGTATTTTAGTGATACATATTTTTTAGCTGCAATGATTGGGATGGTTGTTTGGTGATCCTTGTATAGAATACTTTAAGTCCTTTTTGACACAAGGCAGAGTTAACATTGACCAACTCTTTATTAGGTTAGGGGCTTTATATATCATCAAAGTTGCCCTTTGCCTTGTTAATATGAAGTTGTTTTTTTTTTTTTTCATTTTATTGATGTGAAAACTGAAGTTTCCATTACTGGATTATACAGCTAGTAAGTGGCCAAATTTGGGTGTGAACTTGGCTTTTCAATAATGCTTAAACTGGCCCTGGCTGGTATGGTTCAGTGCGTTGAGCGCCGGCTTGTGAACCAAACGGTTGCCAGTTCAATTCCCAGTCAGGGTACATGCCTAGCTTGCAGACCAGGTCCCCAGCAGGGGACACATGAGAGCATAAACACCAATTCAAAAGACCTATGCACCCCAATGTTCATAGCAGCACAATTTACAACAGCCAAGAATTGGAAGCAACCTAAGTGCCCAACAGTAAATGAGTGGGTTGAAAAATGATGGTACATTTACACAATGGAATACTGCGGAGCAGAGAGAAAGAAAGAATGACTACCCTTCGCAACAGCATGGATGGGACTGGAGAGCATTACGCTAAGTGAAGTAAGCCAGGCAGAGAAAGACAGATACCATATGATCTCACCCATAAGTGGAACATAATCAACAAAATAAACAAGCAAACAAAATATAAACAGCAACATTGGAATAAAAAACAAACTGACAGTTTGATGGGAGGAGGGAGGGAGATAACAGGGGAAAAGAAGGGGAAGGGTCATCAAGGAACATGCATAAAGGATCCATCGACAAAGCCAAATGGGGGAAGGATTGAGGATGGGAGGTGGGGGTGGGTGGGACTGGGGAAAGTGGTGGTGGGAAAATGACAAAACAAAACAAAACAAAAAATAGACAGGGGGAGATTAAGAATAGTACAGGAAATTGAGAAACCAAAGAACTGATATGTACAATCCATAGACATGAGCTAAGAGGGGGGATGTTGGGATAGGGTACAGGGTGGAGGGGATAAAGC
>PVJD01009302.1:0-64180 GCA_004026545.1 Mormoops blainvillei | reverse complement strand
GATAAAGGGGAGAAAAAAATGGGACAACTGTAATAGCATAATCAATAACATATACTAAAAAAAAACAACCCCAAATATAAATCACCACTAAGTTTGTGGTAATTTCTTACCGAAGGAAGAGAAAACTAAATCAGAGGGCAAATGCCATCTTGTGCCATAAATATTGTTATATGCACAAGTGATTAAAAAGTATTTCTGAGAAGCGTTGTTTTTGGGGTGTAAGGAACCTTAGAGAATGTGTAGCCCATACTCTTGCTGAACAAATGGACACTGAGGCCTACTCCCAGGCCTTACACCTTGCATCCAAGTACTTCAGAAAAAAAGCAAACAAACAAGAAGTAGTTCAGGGTTGAGACAGGTATCCAGGACTCCACACATCCCAACCAGGGTTCTAATACAGGTTTGTGATTAAAGCTCTTGAAATGAGGCGAACTTTCTCTTATAATTTACATAGAATGCACTATGAAACAAAGTCAATTTCAGAAGCACGTATTAACCACTGTAAATGAATGTTATGTTCACCAAAGCTACTAGAAAAATGAATTGTTAGGCCTTAATAGTTATGTATAAACATTCATCTATCCCACATGGCTTCAATACATTATTATCTTTGCTTTTAAAGGACCAATTATTGCAAATGAGAAAGCCATATCTAAATCTAAGCCTCATAAGGAAATGAGAATACTTTGTTTTGCTGATCTTTTGTCTTTCAAATATGTTTACTAGAAAAGACTTTGCTGCCCTGGCTGGTGTGGCTCAGTGGATTGTGTGTCGGCCTGTGAACCAAAGGGTCACCAGTTCAATTCCCAGTCAGGACACATGCCTGAGTTTTGGGCCAGGTCCCTAGTAGGGCACGTGCAAGAGGCAATCACACATTGATGTTTCTCTCCCTCTCTTTCTCCCCTCCTCCCTCTCTCTAAAAATAAAATAAATAAAAATTTTTTAAAAAAGAAAAGACCTTGCTAATAATTCTTTAAGCTATAAATCCACCAGTAGATGTTGGAATATTAGACTCTAATTTCAAATATTGGTATTTCAGCATCATGCGTTTAGTGACTCTGTGAACCTAAAAAATTCAGCTGTAATCTGCAACCATGTAAGATTTTTCTGTGAATGTGTTAATCCTTGTTCTTGTTGGTGGGCTGCACACTGTATACATTTATTTCCTTTGGATATCCCCTGCTTTTGCTTTATGGCCACCAATAGCTATGATCATGAAAGATGTATCATGAAATTTCAGTCATGAGTGTGTAGACATTAATAAAATTCCTGTATTCTAAGAACATTCTCTTTATATGGTCCGATTTTTTTCTAACGCCCCCAAATGCCACAAGAGCTGTACAAATGATACCACAGATTTGCATTCTGTAGAGAGGACTGCAGGTGATGAGATACTAGTCAGCTTACTGTAAAACTTTTGAATATTATTCCTTCCAAAAAAGGATGAAAATAAGCTTTGTTGCATTACCAGAAATAGATAAAAAAGTGCCTTGACAATATTTAGAAAAAAACTGTTACATTATCAAAAGTATGTATGATTCCAGATTATATAGAAGGCTGTAGCATGAAGATACATTGTTCTATTTCATTCCAGAAGGCAAAGCTAAGGTATTCAGTGGGAACTTGAAAGAGGCAGAATTCAGTTTAATCCCTGTATACATTGTTTTTTAAGAAAATTAATATTTATTGTATTTCCTTCCATTACCATTTAGCCCCCTTATACCCCCATGCCCCTGGCAATCACCACACTGTTGTCCATGAGTCGTTTTTCTTTTTTGCTCAATCCTTCCATTCCCTTACCCTCCCCACTAGCTGTCATCCTGTGCTCCATCTAAGAGTCTGTCCCATTTTCCACGTTAGTTCAGTTTGCTCCTTTGAGTCCACGTATGAATGAAATCATATGGTATTTGTCTTTCTCTGACTGGCTTATTTCACTTAGCATAATGTTCTCCAGGTCCATCCATACTGCCACAAAGAGTAAAATTTTCTTCTTTTTTACAACCTGGTACACTTCCATTGTGTAAATGTCCCATAGTCGTTTTATCCACTTATCTACTGATGGACACTTGGGCTGCCTCCATATCTTGGTGATTATAAATAATGCTGCAGTGAACATAGGGGTGCTTATGTTCTTTCGAATTAGTTTTTGGGGTTCCTTCAGATATATTCCCAGAAGTGGGGTCACTGAGTAAAAAGGCAGATCCATTTTTAATTTTTTGAGGGCCCTCCATACTGCTTTCCGCAGTGGCTGTACCAACCTGCATTTGCACCAGCAGTGCAAAAGTGTTGCCCCATCTCCACATCCTCCCCATTACTTGTTGATTTTTTTGATGATAGCCATTCTGTCAGGTGTGAGATATCTCTGTGTGCTTTTAATTTGCACTTTTCTGATGATTAGTGATGTTGAGCATCTTTTCACATGTCTATTATTGGCCATCTGTAGATCCTCCTTGGAGAAGTGTCTATTCAGGTCCTTTGCCCATTTTTTATGGGTTTGTTTTGTGTGTGTGTGTGTGTTGAATTTTTAAAGTTTTTTAAAATACATTTTGGATATTAACCCCTTATCAGATGTATCAGAGAATATGTTCTCCCACTCCGTGCGTTGTCTTTTTATTTAGCTGATGATTTCCTTTGCTTTGCAAAAACTTTTTAGATTTATGTAGCCCAATTTATTTTTCTTTTGTTTCCTTTGCCTGCGGAAAGATATCAGAAAAAAATATTGGTGCAAGAAATATCTGAGATTTTGCTGCCTATGTTTACTTCTAGGATTTTTATGGTTTGGGGGTCTAACTTATAAGCCTTTGATCCATTTTGAATTTATTCTTGTGTGGGGTGTAAGAAGGTGGTCTAGTTTCACTATTCTGCACATATCTGTTCAGTTTTCCCAACACCATTTATGTGCTTCCTTCCTCTGTTGAGTATTAATTGACTATAAAGGTGTGGGTTTATTTCTGGACTCTCTATTCTGTTTCATTGATCTATGTGTCTGTTTTTATGCCAGTACCATGCTGTTTTGATTACTAGGGACTTATAGTATAATTTCACATGAGGTAGTGTGATTTCTCCAACTTTGTTCTTCTTTCTCAGGATTACTGTTGCTATGAGGGGCCTTTTGTGGTTCCATATAAATTTTTGAAATGTTCGTTTCAGTTCTGTGAAATATGCCATTGGAATCTTGATAGGAATTGCACTGACTCTATAGATTGCTTTGGGTAGTATGGACATTTTAATGATGCTCATCCTTCCTATCCATGAACACGTTATGTGCTTCCACTTATTTATATCTTCTCAGTTTCTTTCTTCAGTGTCTTACAATTTTCTGAGTACAAGTCTTTTACATCCTTGGTTAGGCTTATTCCTAAATATATTATTCCTTTTGAAGCAACCGTGAATGGGATTGTTTTCTTTCTCTTTTTTGCATTTTAAAAATTTAATCTTTATTATTTTTTTCTATTATCATTTAGTTCCCTTATACTCCCCTCCCACTAGCAATTGGGATTGTTTTCTTAATTTCCCTTTCTGTCAATTTGCCATTGGCATATAAAAATGCAGCTGAGACTTCTAGCCAAGATGGAGGTGTAGGTAGACATGTTTTGCTTCCTCACACAAAAATAGAAAGAATTATAACCAGATCTCAAAAACAAATAACACCTAGAACCATCAGAAAATAGAGCTATGGAAGTCCAACAACCAAGGATTTAAAGAAGCCACATTAATCCATGGATAGGAGGGGTGGAGTTGTGGAGTGGGGGTGGAGAGGATGGGGAGCAGCCTGGAGAGGCAATGGTGGTGCCGGAAGAACAGACAGTCCCACCTTCACGTGTGGTAGATAAAAATCAGGAGGGATACCTTGGGAGTGAGTGACCCAGCCCCAGGCCAGACAGCACAGTCCAGGGTTCCAGCACTGGGAAGATAAACCCCCATTACCTCTGGCTATAAAAACCAGTGGGGGTTGGGGCAGTGGAAGAAACTGCCCAATTTTCACCACTTAAAGTGCTCACATGGGCTTAGAACATATGCAAACTATAGGGCAGTACCTGGAAGTGCGCCAATAACATATGGAAGGTATGTGGCATGACTGAAAGTGTGGCAAGAGACCAACTGGGCTTCAGAAGCCAAGGAGTGGCACTGACCCCTCTCTGAGCCCCACTGTCCACACAGAGCCACAAAACAGTGAAGCAGGTTGCCCCACCCAGACAATTACCTAAGGTTCTGACCCACACAATTTAAATGTATCTTTTCTACATAGGCCATGCTACTAAGACAGGGAGTAAAAGCAGCTCTACATAATACACATAAAAAAACACAAGGAGGCCATCAAATTGAGGTGACAAAGAAATATGGTCCAAATGAGAGAACAGAACAAAAGCCCAGAAAAATAACTAAACAAAATGGAGATAGCCAACCTATCAGATGCAGTTCAAAACACTTGCAATCGGGATGCTCAGAGAATTCATTGAGTATAGCCACAAAATAAAGGAAGAAATGAAGGATACACTAATTAAAATGAAGAAAAATTCACAGGCAACCAACAGTGAAGGGAAGGAAGCTGGGACTCAATTCAATGATTTGGAACAAAAGGAAGAAATAAACATTCAACCAGAACAGTAGGAAGAAACAAGAATTTTAAAAAGTGATGAGAGGCTTAGGAAACTATGGGACAACTTTAAACATTTCAACATCCAAATCATAGGGGTGCCAGAAAGAGAAGAGGAAGAGCAAGAAATTGAAAACTTATTTGAATAAAATAATATAAGAAAACTTCCTTAATCTGGTGAAGGTAATAGACACACAAGGGCAGGAAGAACAGGGAGTCCCAAAGAGGTTGGACCCAAAGAGGACCCCACCAAGACACATCATCATTAAAATGCCAAAGGGCAAGGAGGAAGAGAGAACCTTAGAAGCAGCAAGAGAAAAGAAGGGAGTTAAATACAAAGGAGCGCCCATGAAACTGTCAGCCGATTTCTCAAAAGAAACTTTGCAGGCAAGAAGAGACTGGCAAGCAGTATTCAAACTGATGAAAAGCAAGGACCTACAACCTAGATTACTCTATCCAGCAAAGCTGTCATTTAGAATGGAAGGGCTGATAAAGTGCTTCCCAGACAAGGTAAAGCTAAAGAGTTCATCATCACCAAGCCATTATTACATGAAATGTTAAAGGGAGCTATATAACAAAAAGAAGATCAAAACTATGAACATTAAAATGACAAACTCGCCACTACCAACAACTGAATCTAAAACACAGAAACAAAAACAAACTAAGCAAATGACCAAAACATGAGCAGAATCATAGATATGGACATCATTTGGAGGGTTATCAGCTGGGAGGGGAAACAGGGAGAACAAGGAAAAGGTGCAGGAAGTAAGAAACAAAATTGGTAGGCACAAAATAGACAGGGCCATGTTAAGAATAGTATAGGAAACGGAGAAGCCAAAGAACTTATATGCATGACCCACAGACATGAACTAAAAGGGAGGTACTGCTCAAGAGAAGGGGCATACTGTGTGGAGGGAGGCAAGGGGGAATAATTGGGAGAACTGTAATACCATAATCAAGGACATATACTAAATTATCCTTATATATAAAAAACAAAGTATTACCTATTCTAATAATAAATAAATAATATTTTACAAAGAAAAAGAAAAGAGTCCCACCCTCCTCTGGATGATGGTTTTAAAATATGACTCAAGGTAAGCCAGGCACATGTTCTTGACATGGCCCCTGAATCCTGTATGGACTGAAAAGGGCTGTAGGAGCTTGTTCGCAACAATTGCAACACTTGAAAGTATTGTCCTTTCATTCCTGTTGCCTTAGAACTGCCTGACTCTTGCCACTCCTTGAGATTTTCAGCCTTTGATTCTGTATGCTTCTCTATATTTTCATTAAATTTTTTGTTTAAATTTTTTAAAATGCTACTGATTTCTGGACATTACTTTTGTATCCTGCAACTTTGCTGAGATCATTTATCAATTCTAGTAGTTTCTTGGTGGAATCTTTGGGGTTCTCTATGCACAATATGTCATCTGCAAAATATGACAGTGACAGTTTTACTTCTTCCTCTCCAATTTGGGTTCCTTTTATTCCTTCCTTTTGTCTGATTGTTATGACTAGCACTTCCAGTACTATGTTGAATAAGAGAGGTGAAAGTGGACATCCCTGTCTTGTTCCCGATCTTAACGGGAATGCTTGTAGAGTTTGCGCATTGAACATGATGCTGGCAGTGGTTTTGTCATATATGGCCTTTAATATGTTTAGATACATTCCCTCTATTCCCACTTTCCTGAGAGTTTTATCATGAATGAATGCTGGATTTTATCAAATGCTTTTTCTGTATCTATTGATATGACTATGTGGTTTTTATCCTTCATTTTGTTTATGTGGTGAATCGCATTTATTGGTTTGTGAATGTTGTATCAACCTTGCATCCCCGGAATAAATCCTATTTGATTATGGTGTATGATCTTTTTGGTGCATTGCTGTATTTGGTTTGCTAATATTTTGTTGAGGATATCCATCATGTATATTGGCCTATAATTTTCTTTCTTCGTAGTGACCTTACCTGGTTTTGAAATTAGGATAATGCTGGCCTCATAAAATGAGCTTGGGGGCCTTCTCTCCTGTTGAATTTTTTGAAATTGTTTTAGGAGAAGTGTTAGTTCTTGGAATGTTTGGTAAAATTCACCTGTAAAGCCATCTGGTCCAGAGGTTTTGTTTGTTGGGAGGTTTTTTAATTGTTGCTTCAATTTCACTAGGTGTAATCTATCTGTTCAGACTGATTCTTCCTGATTTAGTTTTGGAAGATTGTATGTTTCTAGGAATTCATCCATTTTGTCCAAGTTGTCCAGTTTGTTGGCATATAGTTGTTCATAATTTTTTCTTACAATCCTTTGTATTTCTTTGGTGTCAGTTGTTATTTCTCCTCTTTCATTTCTGATTTTATTTATTTGAGTCCTTTACCTTTTTTCTTGAAGGGTCTGGTTAAATTTTTGTCGATCATGTTTATCTTTTCAAAGAACTGGCTCTTGGATTCATTGATCTTTTGTATCATTTTTTTTAGACTCTTTCATTTATTTCCGTTTTGATCTTTATTATTTCCTTCCTTCTACTCACTTTGGGCTTTGTTTGTTGTTCTTTTTCAAGTCCTTTTAAGTGCGAAGTTACATTTTATTTGAGCTTTTTCTTGTTTTTTGAGATAGGCCTGTAATGCTATGAATTTCCCACTTAGGATTGCTTTCCCAGTGTCCTACAGATTTTGGATTGTTGTGTCCTCATTTCATTTGTTTCAATGTAACTTTTTGACTTCTTCCTTCATCTCGTTGTTGACCCATTCATTGTTTAATAATGTGTTATTTAGCTTCCATGTCTTTGTGTGTTTTTCAGTGTTCTCTTTGTGATTGATTTCTAGTTTCTTAGCATTGTGATTAGGGAAGATGCTTGATATGATTTCAATCTTCTTATATTTATTGAGACTTGTTTTGTGTTCTAACATGTGGTTTACCCTAGAAAATGTTCCATTTGCACTTGAAAAGTATGTATATTCTGCTGCTTTGGGATGAAATGCTCTTAAGATATCAATTAAATCCATTTTTTCTAGTGTGTCATTTAAGGCTGCTCTCTACTTGTTGATTCTTTGCCTGGAAGGTCTATTCATTGAAGTCAATGCAATGTTAAAATCCCTGACTACGACCATATTTCTGTTGATCTCTCACTTTATGTCCATCAAGATTTGCTTCACATATATAGGTGCTCCAATGTTGGGTGCATAAATGTTTACTAGGGGTATAGTCTCTTGTTGGATTGTTCCCTTTATCATTTTGTAGTCTTTCTTTGCCTGTTACTATAGCCTTAGTTTTAAAGCCTATTTTGTTGGATATAAGTACTGGTATTCAGCTTTTTTTTTTCCTTTCCATTTGCATGAAATACCTTTTTCCATCCCTTTTAGTCTGTATGTATCTTTTGATTTGAGTCTCTTGGAGGCAGCATATATATATATGTGTGTGTATATATATATATACACACACACATATATATATGTATATGTGTGTGTATATATATATATACACACACACATATATATATATGTATATGTGTGTGTGTCTTGTTTTTATTTTTATCCATTTAGGTAACCTTTGTCTTTTCGTTAGGGCATTTGAGCCGTTTACACTTAAGATGGTAATTGTTAGATACATATTTAGTGACATGTTATTGTTAGACTATTTCCTCTGGGTTTTTGGTTTTTTTTTCTCTTTTTCTTATTATTATTAAAGCAAGCCCTGTAACATTTGTTGTAGTACTGGTTTGGCGTGAACAAAGTCCTTTAGCTTTTTCTTGTCAGGGAAGCTCCTTATTTCTGCTTCTATTTTATTTTATTGTTCAAGTACAGTTGTCTCCATTTTCCCCTCACCACTCTCCCATGCCCCAACCACTTCCACCTCCTTCCCCTCTTTGGCTTTGTCCATGGGTCCCTTATACATGTTCCTTGATAACCTTTCCCTTTCTTACCTGCGTTATCCCCCTCCCCACTCCCCTCTGGTTAATGTCACCATTTTCTTTATTTTAATATCTCGGTTATATTTTGCTTGCTTGTTTGTTTTGTTGATTAGGTTCCACTTACAGGTGAGATCATATGCCATTTGTCTTTCACCACCTGGCTTATTTCACTAAGCATAATGCTCTCCAGGCCCATTCATGCCGTTATGAAGGGTAGGAGCTCCTTTATTTCGGCTGCATAGTATTCCATTGTGTAAATGTACTGTAGGTTTTTGATCCACTTATTTACTGATGGGCACTTAGGCTGTTTCCAGCACTTGGCTATTGTAAAATGTGCCACTATGAACATTGGGGTGCATAGGTTCTTTTGAATTGGTGTTTCAAGATTCTTAGGGCATAATCCCAGCAGTGGAATTGCCAGGTCAAAAGGCAGTTCCATTTTTAGTTTTCCGAGGACATTCCATACTCTTTTCCACAGTGGCTGCACCAGTCTGCATTCCCACCAACAGTGTACTAGGGTTCCCTTTTCTTCACATCCTTGCCAATGCTCGTTGTTTGGTGATTTGTTTATGATGGCCGTTCTGATTGGTGTGAAGTTGTATCTCACTGTGGTTTTAATTTGCAGCTCTCTGGTGGCTAGTGATTCTGAATATCCTTTCATGTCTCTGGGTCCTCTGTATGTCTTCCTTGGAGATGTCTGTGTTCAGGGCCTTTGCCCATTTTTTAATTGGGTTGGCTGTCTTCCTGGAATGGAGTCATGTGAGTTCTTTATATATTTTCAAGATCAAACCCTTGTCTGAGGTGTCATTGGCAAATATATTTTCCCATACATTTGGTTCCCTTTTCATTTTGCTGATATTTCTGTAGTTGTG
The DNA here is from genome assembly GCA_004026545.1 of Mormoops blainvillei. NCBI lineage: Eukaryota > Metazoa > Chordata > Mammalia > Chiroptera > Mormoopidae > Mormoops > Mormoops blainvillei. The sequence continues at coordinate 54,817 of PVJD01009302.1, read as the reverse complement.
CAAAAGCTTTTTATTTTGATGAAATTCAATTTGTTTATTCTTTCTTTTATATCCCTTGCTCTAGGGGACATATTGATGAAAATATTCCTGCCTATGTCCTCCTCTAGGACTTCTATGGTGTTGTGACTTATATTTAAGCCTTTTACCCATCTTTATTTTTGTGTGTGGTGTAAGTTGGTGGTCAAGTTTCTTTTTTTTTTTTTTGCATGTAGCTGTCCAGATCTCCCAACACCATTTGTTGAAGAGGCCATTTTTACTCCATTTTATACTTTTGCCCGCTTTGTTGAATATTGGCCATAAACCCATTAATTGGACATGGGTTTATTTTGGGGCTCTCTATTCTGTTCCATTGATCTATGTGTCTGTTCTTATGCCAGTACCAGACTGTTTTGATTATGGTGGTCTTGTAATATAGTTTGATGTCAGGTATTGTGATCCTTCCTACTTTGCTCTTCTTTCTCAAAATTGCTGCAGCTATTCGGGGGTCATTTTTGGTTCCATAAAACTTTTTGGAATGTTTGTTCTATATCTGCGAAATATGTCATTGGTATTTTAATAGGGATTGCATTGAATCTATAAATTGCTTTGGGTGGTATGGACATTTTAATGATGTTAATTCTTCCTCTCCTTCCATTTTAAACGATAGCTTTGGTGGGTAAAGTGGCCTTGGTTGTAAGTTCTTGCTTTTTATCACCTTCAATATTTCACACCACTACCTTCTGGCCTGAAATGATTCTGTTGAGAAATCAGATGACAGTCTAGTTGGTGCTTCTTTGTATGTTAACTACCTGGTTTTCTCGTTTGGCTTTTAGGATTTTCTCCTTGTTTTTAGGCCTTGTCATTCTAATTATGATATGTCTCAGTGTAGGCCTCTTTGGGTCCAACTTGTTCGGCACTCTCTGCGCTTCCTGGACTTGTGTGTCTTTTTTCCTCCACCAGATTAGGGAAGTTTTCTGTCATTATTTCCTCAAGTAGGTCCTTGATCCCTTGCTCGCTCTCTTCTTCATCTGGTATACACGGTGCAGATGTTGTTTTGCTTCATGTTGTCCAAAAGGTTTCTTAAAGTCTCCTCATTTAAAAAAAAATTCATTTTTCTTTTTGCTGCTCTGCCTGGGTGTTTTTTCTACCTTGTCTTCCAAGTTATTGATTTGATCCTCTGCTTCATCTATCCTAGTTTATTCCCTCCAGTGTATTATTTCTGATGGACATTCTTTATTTCTGACTGGTCCTTTTTTATGGTTTCTATCTTTTTTCATGCTTTCGCGTGTCCTTATAATCATCACTCTAAACTCTGACAAATTGCTTGCCTGCATCTCACCTAGTTCATGTGGAGAATTTTCTTATTCTTTCATTTGAGGTCTATTTCTTTGTCGTCCCATTTTGGCTGCTTCATAAATCCACCATAGTTGTTAAACTGAGCAGTGATATAGTCTGAAGCTGTAATCACCATCCTGGCTTAAGCTCCATAGGGTGGGTTAGAGTAATTCCTGTGGGCGGAGTATTGCTTCCCCTTAGGTTGATGCCACTTGGAGTGCCCTGCCTGAAAGACATGGCTTCTGCAGTGTGGGGAATGACTCAGCACAGGGATCCTGGTGGCTTTTCCTTCAGTTCTCTCTCAAGGGCCACCAACCCCAGACTCTCGTCAAGCATTTCTAGTCCACTCTGCCCTCCCTCTGCCTGAACCCAGGATAAGGGGTGGCAAATGAAATTGTGTGTTGGCCTTTTAATAGCCTCTGTGCGTCTCCAGTTGTCTCTCCCCGGCAGCCAGAAACCCTGCTGCTTTTCACAGCTGGATGTTATCTGGGTTCCTTTCCATGTCTGGGTCTCTAGGATGGGAAGCCCAGCTTGGGGTTTAGACCCCACACTTCTCAGGGGGGAATCCCTGGCCACGGGAATATCCCTCTGAAACTTCAGCTGTTGCCCTTTGGAGCCCCGCCAGCCCTCTCGTGCCTCCTCTGCACTTCCTACTGGTCTCATTATGGTGGTTTTTTGTTTGTCCTTGATTATAAGGCTTCTCTCCAGGTAGTGTTCAGTTAGTTATTCAGGACGATTTCTGTACTACTTAGCTATAATTCCAGATTGGTCCTGGGAGGAAGTTAGTGTAGCTTCCACTTATTCTTCTGATATCTTGGATCTTTGGTTTGATGCTGTGGGATTTCAGGCATGTCAGGGAACCCCTGCAGCAATGACCTTCTATGCTGAAAAACGGGAATAATAGAAATACCATGTAGCCTATGAGTTTACAGTGAGGATTAAACACAGTGATGTCTAAGACGGAACCTGACATAGCATTTGAAATGCTCATAGTTTTAAAAGATACACTTAATCTTTTAAGAGTGCTATTCAGATTTTAAAATAATGGTTAATTTTAGTGTCCTGGTGTAACTATTTAGTGTTTTTCAGATGCATATAGATAACCATATAATTTCCAATTGGCAGCACAGTTTGAGGAGTTTTAAAAATTCTTACCTAATGAGACATCCGGTATACCTTATTTCAACCAATGTCTTACTCTACCTTAATATCAACTGCCTTGTTCTCCATCCAGAATCTGAAGTCTTGTGTCTATGCACTCCCAGCCCTTTTGTGAAAGCTCTCCTTACTTTAATAAAGAGTTGTAACACTTAAAATCTGCACTATTAATGCACTTAAATATCCAATATTGCTAGGATTTGGGGAGAGAGCCCTACAAGGTTGCTAGTAAGAAAAAGAGCATATGAAGCCAAGCCAGGAAAAGATGATGACACCATGTACATTTAAGACATATATATAATTACATCCCTGAAAACAGAGTGCTATGTTAATATATTTATTACAGCAGGTTTTAGTCATTATTGCCATGAAAAATGTTTCATGAAATTTCACAAAATCCTTTAAACTATTAGTATTAGCTTTTTTTCTTTTTATGGAGTGACACTTTGTTAATTTATGAAATATTTACAGTGTTTACAAAAGGCAAGAGAATGTCTAATAAAATTTCTTATACATACAAAATTTATACATTATACTACTGTTTTTGAGATGTCATATTTGGTAGACCAATTAAACTATGACATAAAATAATTTACAAAGATATATTTAATCTAATTCATTGAAAACAAAACCATATTAGCTATAAATAGTCCTTTACAGATCATTGTAAAACACATTAATTGCTTTAAATCTAGCCCTAACTTTTACAAATATACTTACTAAATGAATTAGTTCAGATATCAAATAGAACTGCATTTTAAATTTCATTTAATACTACAGAAAAAAAAAACACTAAAAAAGCAAACTGCCGGGTACTTCAAGTAAAAATATGTAGAACCAGTTTTTATGCACGCTCGGGAGGAGGGGCACCCAACACCATTTTAACTGAAATTAATAAACACAATACTTTCAAGATACGCTCAACAAATGTACATCTGCAACTTTTATTTCAAATTACGATGCTCTAGCAATAGCTCAAACATCCAAGATGGTGAACCCTAAGCTTTGGCAGATAAGCTGGTTTGAATTGAGCAACATTTGTGAAAACATTCACGTCAGCAGCACATCACATCCAACTTCCTTGCACAGCGCTATACGGGGGGTTTCCCGCAACCTGAAAATGGGTCAGAATTTTAGGGAAGCTGATGGAGAAACCTAGAAAATAGAACTGGAAAGGTTTAAAAAATCAAAGCATATTTAACTGGGACCCATCAGTTTTTTTTTTTAAATATAAAAATATGCTTCTCTTGAAAATTAGAGGAGAACACTTCATATTCCAAAATTTCAAAATAATGAAAAACTCATCTACACAGCTATTTCTCCTTAAGTCACCATTCAGGATGGTATAAAATTTGGCAATTACTGAAATACTTTCCTTTTTAATAATACCTCAGAAGCTGAGATCAATTTGGTTTTGGCAGTAACACGTTTCACATTTGGGTTCATTTTAGATAACCTGAAGAAATGCTTTTAAGCAATCTGAGGAAAATCCATTTCACAAACTTGTTTCCCCTTTAGCTTAAAATAATGTTGTTCCAATTAAGCCCACAAATTACATATTGTATACATAGCATTTCTAACGAGACAAATTAAATTTAAGCTTGTACTTTTCAAAAACTCCTTTTGAAAGATGTCAGGATTTTCCAAATCCGTATCTGTGCTCTTTCCTTCTGACTGTTGTGTAGACACTAGAGTTTTCTTGTAATATGTAATCTAGAAGGCACATATTCAAGAGTTTAAGATTACGTTAATTCAAGTTCTACGTGGGGGCAAATATTTTAATCTACTTTGTACAGAGGCCCCAAATGAAAAGTCAACTATTTCCTTTATTCAGAGCTTGAACGCAGCGCTGGGCAAGGCTCCCTCTCAGAAATGAGTTTGCACGTGGGGCATAATTTGCGAAGGGCTTGAAGGTGACGTCGAGGGATCAGAAAGCTTGGCAGAGTTGGTGAGCTGCAGCTCCTCCAGCCGCTTTATGTATTCATCACGCAATGCCAACAGCTCCACGTAACGCTGCTCCACTGGATTTGGCTGCTAGAAGAAGCACAAGCCTGAGTTACTACTTTGTGCCCACCATGTCACAAAAATTCGCCTGCTCAGTACACATCTGCACAGTACACACAGGTCCTGTTCTCTGCTTAAGCCCTCTAACTGAGGTTTAACACTAATACATTGTCTCCTCCAATACTGCATAACTGAAAAACATAGAAAAGTACTAAGAATGATAAAATGCCACCAAAAAATAACTATGTACACATTTCCTCCCACATGATCACCATGTTTTTAAAGTTTTTCAACCCAGACACAACTCCTGTCTCCTGCGTTGCCAATCACCAGGCCTACTGCCTGCCCTTTTGCTCCCAGAGGCAACAGCTCTTCTCAAGCTGGTGGGCAGCCTTCCTTCCTGTGGAGGTTTGTGACACTTTTCCTGTGAGTATGTGTACAGAAACAAAATAAACTATTATTTTCCATTTTGTGAAAGTTTCTATCAAAGGTGGTATTCTGTAGTTATCAATCGACATTTTGAACAAACATTAGGTTTCTGAATTTGATCCTTGAATTCTACTGAGTGAATAAACCAGTTTATCTATCCGTTCTCACACTGATGAGTAGCTGGCAATTTCCAGTGCTCCCTACTACTATATGCCATGCTTTGCGATCCTTGGACACATCTCATGTACATGTGCAAATGCCTATTGAAGAAATTTGACCACGGACAGAACACCTTGAGAGGGCAACATGGTCTAACTTCACTAGATGCAGCCAAATTCCTCTCTGAGGTGGTGACATGACCTTATGTGCCCACTAGTGAGTCTGGCAGTTCCTGTTGCTCCACGTCCTCACCAGAAGTTGGGAATAGAAGAGTTTTTTGTTTTTTTTTTACCAATTTGAGGACAGTAACATGGTAGTTTTCAATTGCATCGCTCTGTCTGACCACATCTTTTCATGTGCTATTGCTCACAGTAATAAATGCACAGAGGAGAGCAGCGGCTCTGACACCCACCAGCCTCAGTGTCAATCTTTTCTCTGCCTCTTACCAGCTGTGTAACTTAACCTTCTAGGTTCCTCCGCTTCCCATCTGTAAAATGGGAATAAAAACACCACAGACCTCACAGGGTTGTTGTGAGAGTGAAGTCCGTCAAAATAGTCTGCCTTGCTACAATGCCAAATGCTTTGGGTGATAAACAGCACATTGATGGCAGTATAAAAAAAGAGGCCATGCTGGAACAGAATATGATTCTCCCAGTATGTTAATTTTTAAAACTCTTGTACTGAGATAAATTACATATTAATGTGCACAAATCTTAAAATGTTCAGTCAATGAATGCTTACATATATAGACACTAATGTAATTACCACCCAGGCTACTGTACACAACAGAAGAGTCCCTGGAAGACTCCCTCACCATCACGTTAATGTTTTGAAGTGATCAAGGGCAAGCTCTAGAAAGCTTGAGTGGTATATGAAGACATTAAGGAAAAAGTAAAAAATCTACAGAAAGACATTCCTCTAGTGCTAGTAGCTTCTAGGACTGCCCTGCTCTCCAGTGATTTAAGCTATCTGCTTAAGCTATGAACACCAAGAAGGAAGCTGTGAAGATGACGCACCGATGAAGAAGGCTACACCTGGGATCTGATTGTTACCACTGAGGGGAATGGTCTGGACTAGGAGCAAATGCCCTCCAGGACCAGCATCTGAGAGGGGTGAGCATGAGGCCTGGGGTTTAAGACTCTGTATTTATTTCCTGTGGCTGCTGTAACAAATAAACAGAAACTTGGTGGTTTAAAACAGAAACTTATTTTCTCATAGTTCTGCAAGGCAGAAGCCTGAAATCAGGGTGACAGCAGGCCTGTGCTTCCTCCTGAGGCTCTAGGGGACAATCCTTCCTTGCCTCTTCCAGTTTTTGATGGCGCTGGTCGTCCTTGGCTTGTGGGCAGCATCACTCCAATCACTCCCGTTTTCACATGGCCTTCCTCTGCTCTCCCTTCTAAGGATACCTGCCTTTGGATGTAGGGCCCAGTCTAAATCCATGAGGATTTCATCTTGCCTTAATTATATCTGTAAAGATTCTTTGTACAAATAAGGTCACATTCACAGATTCCAAGTGGACATGTGTTTTGGTGACATGCAGTCACCACACTACAGGTTGCCAAGGAGTGATCAATGGAAGCCAAATGCAGATTCGGCAGACATGTAACTGCCCACATCTGCTGGGATTGTTGCTTTCACTAGAGCTCTGGTACAGAGAGGTACCAGATTTTAAAATAGATTTGGAGAGGTCTCCTCCTAATCCTATTATTCCTATAAGACCTGTTCTTTTTTTTCTGCGGCTCTACAGACTGTGAGGTTTCTCAGAAATGCATATATGGCACTAGAATAGAAATGTTTTATTGAGTACCTGATGCCCGGTAAGTGCTGTGTGCTGCCTGTTAGTATCCTTTGCCCATTTTTCTCTTTATGCACTCCACTGAGGTCGAGACACTGTTCTAGGTGCACAAGTGAACAAAGGAGGCCCAAACCTCTGTTTTTATGGTTGTTATCTTCCAGCAGGGGGAGACAGACAAACAAGTATAATGATCCTGTCAGTTACAAAGAATGTTCAAAGGTGGTGAATACCATGGGGAAAATGTAGAGCAGGGCAAGAGGGATGGGGACTAATGTGGTGCCAGTTACCCTCTAAACAGTGTGGTCTGGGGAGCTGCACCGAGGAGGTGACTTCTGAGGGGAGGCTTAAAGGAAGAGTGGGAAGGAGCCAGGCGGATATCTGAGTGCCTGAGGGTAAGCAAGGAGTTCTGTGTGGCTGAAGCAAAGCGTGTGAGAAAGAGTTGTTGGTGAGGAGGCGAGGAGGTCAGAGAGGTAAGGGCTGGGGTGGGGGTCACATAAGGACTCAGAGGCCATCAAAGGAAGTGAGCTTTGACCCGGGTGAGGTGAGCAGCTTACCTGCACTATTTTGAGTCAAGGAGTGGTGGTGTGTGGTGTATATTTTACAGGGACCACTTTGGCTGCTGCATTAATAGAACAGAAGCAAGGGTGGAAACAAGGGAGTCCAGCAACACATAGCCAAGGACAGGCGGCCTGGCCCATGGTCGTGGTGGGAAACGGTAGGAATGCCTGGAGGCTGTAGATTTCCAAGGCTGAGCCCAGGGGCTCCTCTGACAGACTGGATATGGAACGTGGGAGAGAAAGGCTTCAAGGATGTCTCTAACATCTCTGGCCAGAGCGACTAGAATGGAGCTGTCAACAGCTGAGAGCAGAAGATGGAAGGAAGAGCAGGTTTTGGAGGAACATTAGGAGTTCTGTTTAGACATGGTAAGTGTGATTTGCTGTGCCAGCACCATTTATCATCTAGTCCGTTTTTTCCCTGTGCATTACGGTGCTACCTCCTTGCCCTACCAAATCTCCACTTCCATGTGGTCTGTTTCTGGGCACTATTTTGTTTCATGTAAGTTCTTGATATATAAGCAGACAAGCTCTTCCTTGATAATCTCCAAAATTATCTTGACTATTTTTTAAAACCTCCCTGTTTCATATGATTATTAGAATCAGTTTGTCATTGTAGCAGCAAGTACAGTTAGACAAGAAAAAGAGATCTGAGGTAAAAACAATCATTTTTGCTTGTGTAATTAGAAACTTGAGAGAGCAGATGGAAAAACTATTAAAATAGAAAGATAATTCAGTCTATCAACGGGCACAAAATATACAGAAGTAATTAGGCTACAGACAAACAAAAACATTTAGAAGATATAAATAGAAGAGTCTATTTGTGATAGCATACCAAAAGATAACATAATGAAAAATGAAATTTAAAGTCAAGTGACTATACTACATCTCAACTTTTTACTTGTGGAAATGAATTATGAAGGAAAGAGTGCGCCAGCTCAGTCCAGAATAGAAGACAGGCAATCAGCTAAGTATGGAAGTATTTTAGGCTTCAAATTATGTTTATATTCATATTTCTTTTCACTTTTCTATATCGGAAATGACTTATACACCACAGGTCAGCCTGTTACTATCTGACTGGCCCTGCTCCCGTCCTTGAGTTACCACTATGCAAAATGTAAACTTGCCCACTGCAACCCTGGTTGACAGCTACATGGGGTGCAGTGGTTCCCCAACTATACTATGAGGCTTACCAGAAGCTGAAGCTTCCCATGTAGGTTTATAATGTGACTAATTTATACTTCTGCTTTTGACACGAGCAATTTCCTTATATTAAAAGTACCAAATTGGCTTTATTGATAGCTTTCAAATCTTGTCAAATGTAAGCATTGCTTTTTCCATCAACTCTGCTGAGTTTTTATGTGGTAGCAAGGGTCGGCGGCTTCTGCTTCTAAAAGCACACTAATCCTGTCTTCCCCTATGTGAACAGTTCATTACGGGGAGGGGTTGTATATGCTTTTGGGTCTTTCAGTACTGATAGCATAGCAGTGTGGTGAGTGCTCTAGGCACCAAGGAATCATTTGTATACCAACTGGGCCACACAACTGAATAACAATTTAACTTTCAAGTGGTGAAGTATATTATTTTAGGTTTACATTATGTAATTAAAAAACTCCTATGTGACCGAATTTTAATCTATTTCTGTATGAAATAATGTTCTATATAGGGTCATTAAGGAAATCTAATGCACTTAGTTTACATTTCTATTATTGTATTTCTCCCCAAGCATTATAATCATTGGCTTATGTTCCTGGGCGCCCCCACCAGCCTGGCAGCTCCTTGTGTGTGAAACCACCTCTTTTTAATCTCCGTGTCCCCCCTGTGCCTGATGCATGGGAATACTCAGTATTTGGGGGATGAAAATACAAAGTGTCAAAGGACATAAAGATATGTGTGAGACCCTCCATGTTCAGAAAATCTCTGTTGAAAGAGTAAGTTATTTTCTTGTTTGAGTAAATTTCACAGACCATAATATAGACCAATTACTGTCTAAAGAAAACAAAAGCCTCTACCAAATAATGCTCAGTCCTGTCTGGCCCAGTTCCATTTTGCTAAACTTTCTGAGAATAAGGAAACAGATACATTATAGCAAGTTCTTCTAATGATGCTTCTTTCAACTTCCCTTGTCACACAATTATTATGATTACTTTTATATATTCAGAAATTAATTGCTCTAAATTCCTTGTATTTTAAGAGTTTCTATAAGTACAAATGGGTGAGGAGACATTATATAATCTATACAGAAATTGTCAATGCTTTCTAATTACCAGTGGCTTAAGAGAAAGCCACGATAAATACAGAAAAGGCTTAATATATAGGACAAACAGTGCTCATCTATATAATATATCTTAATGTCCTCTGTAACAGCGATTAGAACCTTGGGAAAATTCCCATTTTTCTCTTTACTTGATATTCCACTCACCAGAACTACTGCTAAATAAATGCCCTCAACACGCTTCTCAAATCCCAAACTAAAAAAGTGAATGTTCTCTAGCCCTGGAATCTGTCACTTTCCAAAAGATTACACATTTCAACCATTACTAAATTGCAAGAGCCTTTCATGCATGCAGCAGAGACCTTGAAATGAAAGTGCCAGCTTGAACTGGGCATTTCCCCAATGTGAAGAGAGAGAGAGCACAAAATGGCGTGCAGCCAACTGCCTGAGTGGGATAAACAATCTGAGAGACAGGCTGCAGCACCGAGCCCCTGCTGCTGCCTGATGATTTCTAGCAGGATTAAAGCTGGTGCTTACGTAAGACTGGCCTGTGAGAACAGGTAGTCGGCCATCCAAACCACTGGAAAATGTGCAAACATTTACAAAGAGCAATCTCAAATACTGAATATTTATAGCACTTAGAACAAATCACTAAATGGAGGTACTAACAAGCCTTTACAAATAGGTTATATTTTCCTTCTGACTTCTGATGGAGTTGGGGTGGGAAAATGGAAAGCCTGCGTGTGTCTTTAATAAAATGTGGCATTTTTTGCTTCAAAAAGCATTGTTTCTATTTTTGAATAACCCTCAGGAAAAAGCACTCTGATGTCAGTTGACCTAGCACATACCCCTGAACCAAAGAGTAGAAGATGTTTTCTTTCCTATGATGTGCAAAAACTTCTAGTGATTAAAGAAAATCCTTGGCTATCAAAACTCAAGCATTTTCCAGAGCATTAAGTCAGTTTACATTTTAGTGAAAATATATTATTCCCATTGACGAAAAAAATGTAAGTTTATCCCAATCAAAATAAATGGTTAATTAAAAACAATTTTAATGAAAGTTGTGTTTGAAAGCAAGTGTGAGTTTTTAGTCCGATAATTTTCCCCTCATAATATTAAAAAAAAAACCTACCAAATAACATTATCGAAGTCCAGAAGTAATAATCAATTGACATTACTGTCTTTTAATAATACCAGTCCATTTACCTGTTGTTTGATTCTGGGGTTCCATCTAATGTAGTAATTCACCCAAAGTTCCAAGTGACGCATACTGGCAACTGGATATAAAACTCGATTGATTTCTTTAGTATAGAAGGGGTTTCTGAATGTGTCTTTATTACTGTTTATCAGCGACCACAAAGAAACTGTTCTTTCTGTAACTTTCTATAGAGAAAGAGAAAGTGGAAAGCTTAAGTAAGAACACACACAACCACAGACCATTTTACAGCCTGTGGCAACACAGTTGAGCACTAACTTGAATCACACATTTACATTATCCTCATAATAGCTCAAAAACCCTCATGGGCCAGTGAGTGCTCTGTAGCCACTTACTGATATTTGCATAGATAATGGCCTAGCTTGAGAGCCACTATTTCTGCCAGAAGGTAAGAGGTGTGGGATGCTGTAACATTAAATGCAATTCACTGACCTAAGAAGACTATTACTGGCTAGGTAAAACATTTATGAACAGATGGTCAGTATGCTCCTTTGACTCAGCAGAAAGAAAAATAATCATAAGAACCCATCAACTTTTTTGCATTTGTTAGAACAATGAAATCTTAATCTGTATCCACTTGACGGTAGGCATCTAAAGTTATTTTAATCAACCATCCAGATGTTTAATCTACATCATGCTAACATCCAAATATTTGAAAACACCTGGGTAACTGCCTTCACTGAATCTTCACTTTTTAAACTGGTGTCCATCGTCTGATACAACTATTCACATTTTCATTGTATTTTTATTATATATTTTTACTGATTTTGACCATAAACTAGAAAAAACCCCAAAGCTTGGGGAAAATACAAGTATTAAAATTACCAAAGGAACATGCATAGCCCATGGGCACAGGCCATATGGTAGAGGCCTGGGGGAGGGGAAGGGCTCGGGGGAGGGGGAGAATGGGGAACATCTGTAATACTGTCAACAATAAAAACATTAAATTTAAAGAAAAAAATAAAACTTTTACGACTAATCACTTCAATAGGAAAGGACCAATAAGCTAAGTCTGGAAGCTAAAAATATCATCTTGAAATAAGTGACTGAAGAAATTTCTTTAACATATAAACTTTATTAATGTGAACGATAATGATGCCAGCCTAATTTGGCCTTCGTTGGAATCCACCTAAAACTTCATATATACCTTTCTGATGCCACTATATATTCTGCATTGTGTTTATTAGCATGTTTGTTTTTATTTTTATACATGCACACTGTTCAAAAATGAAATTGCTCGATAAGGTTTGTTATAAAAAAGGGCAGCCTATTGCCTCTCTCCCTAGAAGCAACTGTGTTTGATTTTAAAAATCAATCGATTTAATTATTCGGTACGCACCAAATCTTTAAATATCATGCTTTTCTTGCTCCCTGTTGGCTATCCAGTTATAGGGATTAACTACAAAAATGCCACACTGAGGATGTCTCCCTCCCTCCTGCCACACATACACACATTTTACATCCTGCCTCATACTCCCAATACATAGCATAGCTTTGATCACACCAATGTTTAATGTTTAGACTCCCATGATAAAGCAAATGCTCTTCCCAGGAAAGCCACAGTCACTATTCTGTAATTTCTTTTCCTGCACAATTTTTTGTTTTCCTTCCATTTAATGGTCTATTCTGTTTGTTTACTTTTCTTGGCACTTATCATTAATTCAATGGCATTTTTTCCCTCCAGTCTCAAACTTCTGTCAAGACACTGAACATCTAGAGTCCCCAGTTTGATCTTTAGAGGAGAGAAAGCTGCACTGGGTGGTGATCCTATACCTTGTACCCAGCTCTCATCTAAGATCTCTTCTCTTTTGCCCTGAGGATCCCCTCTTGTCTGTGCTGGAGCACCTGCTTCCTGAACTCCATGCAGTCTTTTCTTTGAATGGAGCACATATCCCATTAGCTTCCAGAGAAATGGCATGGCGCGGGAGGAAAATATTTTGGGTTGCCATGCCTGTCTGGCAATATCTTTGGCCTACCTTCACATCTGGTTAACAGTTTGGTGGCTACTGAATTCTAGGTTGAAACCATTCTCCTTCAACATTCTGAAGGCGATGCTCCACTGATTTCTAGCTTCCAGTATTGCTGTTGAAGAATTCAAAGTCTCCCTGATTTCTTTTTCTTTTTTTTTTTCTTTTGCAAACAACCTACTATTTTTTTTTTAATCTTTGGAAGATTAAAGTTTCTCTTCTTTGTCCCCAGAGTTCTGAAACTTCACAAAGATATGCCTTATTATGGGCCTATATTTTTGTCCACTGTGCTTGGGAACTTAGCAGACTTTTCAATGTGGAAATGTAAGTACTTCAATTCTTGGAAATATTTTCAAATTATTTCAGTAATTTCCTGCTCTCTGGTTTCCCTTTCTCTTTCTATAAGTTTTACTATTTTGATATCGGAACACCAGGATTGATTTTCTAGTTTTCTTGTTTTCATTATCTACCTCTGTCTCTACCCCCTATTTTCTGGGAGATTTCCACTTTATCTTCCAATTCTTCTGAGTTTTAAATTTCTGTTGATATATTTTTCTTTTTTTATTCTTGTTTATTCTATCACAGTTTCCCAAATATTTCCCCCTTTGCACTCCACCAACCAGCCCCAATCCCCACTCACATAGTCCATCCCCACACCATTGTCTATGTCCGTGGGTCATTCATACATGTTCTTTGACTATTCCCTCCTCTCCACTTTCCTCTGGCAGCTGTCAGTCTGTTCCCTGTTTCCATGTCTCTGGTTCTCTTTTGCTCATTAGTTTTCTTTGTTCATTATATTCCTCTTATAAGTGAGACTATACGGTATTTGTCTTTCACTGACTGGCTTATGTCGCTTCACATGATAGTCTCCAGTTCCAACCATGCTGTCACAAAGGGCAGGAATTCCTCCTTTGTCATACTATGCCACTGTGTAAATGTACCATATTTTTTTTAATCAGTTCATCTACTGATAGACGGTTAGGCTGTTTCCAACACTTGACTATTGCATAGAGGGCTGCTATGAACATAGGGGTACATAAGTACTTTTGATTTGGTGTTTCAGGATTCTTAGGGTATATTCCCAGCAGTGAACGCACTGGGTCAAAAGGCAGGTCCAGTTTTAATTTTTTTTGTGGAAATTCCATACTGTTTCCCACAGTGGCTGCACCAGTCTGCATTCCCACCAACAGCGCACTTGCATTCCCTTTTCTCCACATCCTCACCAACACTTTGTTCGTTGATTTATTAATTATAGCCATTCTGACAAGTGTGAGGAGATATCTCATTGTGGTTTTAACTTCCATCTCTCTGATGGCTAGTGATGTTGGGCATCTTTTCACGTCTGTGGGCCCTCTGTATGTCTTCTTCGGAGAAGTGTTATTCAGATCCTTAGCCCATTTTTTAATTGCACTGTTTGTCTACCCGGTGTTGTCACATGAGTTATTTACATATTTTGGAGATTAAACCCTTGTCCAATGTATCATTGGCAAATATGTTCTCCCATACAGTCGATTCCCTTTTCATTTTGATGATGGTTTCTTCAGCCATGTAGCAGCTTTTTAATGATGTAGTCCCATTTACTTTTTCCTTTATTTCCCTTGCCCTAGGAGACATATTGACAAAAATATTGTTACTTGGGATATCTGAAATTTTACCGCCTGTGCCTGCCACTAGGACTTTTATGGTATCACGACTAATGTTTAAGTCTTTTATCCATTTAGAGTTTATTCCAGTGTATGGTGTAAGTTGGTGGTCTAGTTTCTTTTCTTTTTTTTTTTTTTGCATGTACCAGTCCAGTTCTCTCAACACCATTTATTGAAGAGGCTGTTTTTACTCCATTGTATGCTCCTGCCGTCTCTGTCAAACATTAATTGACCATAGAGACATGGGTTTACTTCTGGGCTCTCTATTCTGTTTCATTGATCTATGTATCTGTTCTTATGGCAGTACCAGACTATTTTAATTACAGTGGCTTTTGTAGTGTAGTTTGATAACAGATATTGTGACCCATCCAACTTTGTTCTTCTTTCTTACGATTGCTGTGGCTTTGGTTTTTGTTTTTTGTTCCATATAAATTTTTGAAGTTATTTTTTCTAGATCTGTGCAATATGCCATTGGTATTTTAATAGGAATTTCTTTGAATCTATATATTGCTTTCATTAGTATAGACATTTTAATGACATTAATTCTTCCAACTGAAGAACAGGGTATATGCTTCCATTTGCTTGTATCTTCCTCAATTTCTTTCTTCAGCATCCTATAGATTTCCAAGTAAAGATATTTTACGTCCTTGATTAAATTTATTCCTAGGTACATTATATTTTTGGTTATAGTTGCTATTAGTAAATGGGATTTTTCTCCTTAGTTTTGATTTCTGATAGTTCATTGTTGGTGTACAAAAATGTGATCAATTTCTGAATACTGACTTTGTACCCTGCTACTCTGCGAAATTCACTTATTAGGTTGAGTAGTTTTTTTGTGGAGGCTATAGGGTTTTCTATGTACACTATCCTGTTGTCTGCAACAAATGAGTTTTACCTCCCCTTTTCCGATTTGGAAGCCTTTTATTTCTTCTTGTCTGATTGCTGTGGCTAGGACCTCCAGTACTATGTTGAGTAAGAGCGGTGAAAGCAGATACCCTCATCTTGTTCCTGATCTTAAGATTTTGCCCATTGAGTATGATGTTGGTAGCAAGGTTTTTGTATATGGTGTTTATTAGGTTGAGGTATGCTCCCTCTATTCCCACTCTCTTACGTGTATTTATCATAAATGGGTGCTTTTTAAATCAAATGCTTTTCTGCCTCTATTGATATGATCATGTAATTTTTTATCTTTCATTTAGTTCATGTGATGTATCACATTTACTGATTTGAGAACATTGTGCCATTCTTGCATCCCTGGAATAAATCCCACTGGACTATGGTGTATGATCTTTTGAATGTATTGTTGGATCCCATTTGCTATTATTTTGTTGAGGGTTTTAGCATCTATTTTCATCAGAGATACTGGTCTGTAACTTTCTTTCTTGTTGTGTCTTTACCCAGTTTTGGAATTAGATTAATACTGGCCTAGTAAGAAGAGTTTCGGAGTCTTCCCTCTTTGTGAATTTTTGGGAATTGTTTGAGAAGGGTAGGTGTTAGTTCTTCTTTGAATGTTTGGCAAAATTCGCCTGTGAAGCCACCTGGTCCAGGGCTTTTGTCTGTCAGTAGATTCTGATAACTGTTTCAATTTCACTAGTTGTTATCAATCTATTCAGGTTTTCTGCTTCTTTCTAATTCTGTTTTGTAAGACTGCTGCTAGAAATTTATCCATTTCACCCAGCTTGTCCAACTTCCTGGCGTATAGTTGTTAATAGTACTTTCTTACAATTCTTTTTATTTCTGTGGTAACAGCTGTTACTTCTTTCATTTCTGATTTTATTTATTTGGGTCCTCTCTCTTTTTTTCCTTGATGAGTCTGGTTAACCGTTTGTCGATTTTGTTTATTTTTTCAAAAAACCAGCTCCTGGATTCATTGATCATTTGAATTGCTTTTTTAGTTTCTACATCATTTAATTCTGCTCTGATCTTGATTCCTTCCTTTCTACTGCTTGCTCTGGGCTTTGTTGTTGTTCTCTAGTTGTTTTAGATGTAGGTTTAGGTTGTTTGAGATTTTTCTATCTTCTTTAGGTGAGCTTATATTACTACAAACTTCCGTGTCAGGACTGCCTTCACTGTGTCCCATAGGTTTTTAGTTGTTGTGTGTTCATTCTCATTTGTTTCCAGGTACCTTTTGATTTCTTCCTCCCTCTCATTGTTAAAGCAGACATTATTTACTAACATGTTATTCAGTCTCCATGTATTTGAATCTTTGTTTCCCCTGAAGTTGGTTTCTAGTTTCAAGCCATTGTAATTTGAGAAAATGCCTGGTATGATTTCAGTGTTCTTGAATTTGTTAAGACTTGTTTTGTGCCCTAACATGTGGTTGATCTTTGAGAATGATACATGTGCATTTGAAAAGAATGTGTATTTTGCTTCTTTGGTATTAAATGTTCTATAAATATCTATTAAGTCCATTTGATCTAGAGTGTTGTTCAGGTCTTTAATACTTTTATTGATATTTTGATTGGAAGAGCTACCCATTGTTGACAGTGGCGTGTTAAAATCCCCTACAATGGTTGTACTGCTGTTTATCTCTTACTTAATGTCCTCTAATATTTTCTTTCTACATTTAGGTGCACTATATTGAGTGCACATATGAGGTCTGTCTGGAAAAAGTCCAACCATAGTTAATATAGTCACAACAATTTGCACAACATCAATGTAACCTGGCAGCAACGGAGAGTGGCCTGGAATATGCATGCATCAACAATGATGACTTCACTGTACTACTCAGTGGGGGCAGTAAATGCCCCACCCAGGAGTGAGCATGTACACTGTGTGGTTGTCGCATTCGAAATGACTGAGCGGGCAACAAATCTGCATCAAATTTTGTGTTAAGCTTGAACATTCTTCCGTAGAAATTATTCAGATGATTAGAAGGCCACAACTACAGAAAACCGGTGGTTGGCAGCTTCATCATAATAATGCACCTGCTCATACATCACATCTCATGCAGAGTTTTTTGGCAAAACATCAAATACCCAGATGACTCAGCCTCCCTACAGCCCAGATTTGGCACCCTGTGACTTCTGATTTTCCCAAAAGTAAAATCACCTTTGAAAGGGAAGCTATTTCAGACCATTGATGAGAACCACAAAAACATGACAGGGCAACTGATGGTGATTGGGAGTGGTGTGTGAGGTCCCAAGGTGCCTACTTCATAGGGGACAGAAGCATCACTGTCTATATACAATGTTTCTTGTATCTTGTATCGTCTTCAATAAATGTCTCTATCTTTCATATTACATGGCTGGATACCTTCTAGACAGACCTTGTATATTTATAAGAGTTACATCCTCTTGTTGGACTACTCCCTTAAGTATTACCTAGTGACCTTCTTTGTCTCTTGTTATGGTCTTCTTTTTGGTCTATTTTGTCTGATATAAGGATTGCTACCACAGCTTTTTTTAATGTCCTTTTGCATGGGATTTTTGTCCCCACCCCTTCATTTTCAGCCTGTGTATATATTTTGTTCTGAGGTAGGTCTTTTGTAGGCAGCTATATGCAGATTGTGTTTTCTTATCCATTCAGTGACCCTATGTCTTTTGGTTGGAACATTTAATCCATTTACATTTAAGGTTTTTATTCATAGGTACTTATTTGTTGACATTTTTTTCCCATTGTACCTGTGGTTCCTCACTCCCCACCCTCTCATTTCTTCTTCTTAAAGCAGTCCCTTTAGCATCTCTTGCAATGCCAGCTTGGTAGAGATGTACTCTTTTAGCCTTATTTTATCTGGGAAACACTTTATTTCACCTTCCATTTTAAATGAAAGCATTGCTGGGTAGAGCAGTATTCATTGCAGGTCCCTGCTTTTCATTACTTGGAATATTTTGTGCCAATCCCTTCTGGCTTGTAGTGTTTCTGTTGAGAAATCAATTGATATCCTTATAGGAGCTCTCTTGTATGTTACTAGCTGTTTCTCCGTTGCTGCCATTAAGATTCTCTCTGTCTTTAAATTTTGCCATTTGATTGTAACGTGTCTTGGAGTGGGCCTCTTTCAGTTCATCTTGATTGGGACTCTCTGTGCTTCCTGGACTTGTATGACTTTTTCCTTCATCAAGTTAGAGAAGTTTTCTGTCATTACTTTTTCAAACAGGGTTTCCTCTGTCTTGATCATTTTCTTCTTCTTCTGGTATCCCTATGATGTGAATATTGTTACGTTTCATGTTGTCCCAAAGCTCCCTTAAACTACCCTTGTTCTTTTTGGGTTTTTTCATTCTGTTGCTCTGACTGGAAGTTTTTTTCTACTTTTGTCTTCCAACTCACTGATTTGAACCTCTGCTTCGTCTAGCCTGCTTTTAATTCCTTCTAGTATGATTTTCAGTTCAGATATTGCATTTTTCATTTCCAACTGGTTTTCATTCAAGGTTTCTATGCCCTCTTTTATGCTGATGTAGGTCCCACTAAGCTCCTTGTAGTTCTCAAGGAATCTAAGTTCCTTGAGCATCCTTATAAGTATTACCTTGAACTCTATATCTGATAAATTTCTTGCCTCAATTTCACTTAGATTTTTTCTGGAGATTCCTCCTTTTCTTTCGTTTTGAGGGCTGTTTCTTTGTCTCCCCATTTTATTTGCCTCTTTGTGTTTGCTTCTATGTATTAGATTGAGCTGCTTTGATATCTGTCTTCTGAAGTGGCCTTGTGTTAGGAGTCCTGTGGGATCAAAACAAGCAACTCCCCGACCACTAGAGCAATATCAACCACAAGAGAGCAAAGACTAGTAACAACAGAAAATGCAATATATTAGTAGAGAAAGGGGAAAAGAAAAAAGAATATGAGAAGACCAAAGGAAAGAAAAGTGATTATGAGAGGGGAAAGGGGAAGAGAACTACCACTCATAATGAGTTGAAAGAGGAAAACAGGGAAAAGGAACACAGAAAAGATACAAAAATACTAAAAGCAGAGAAGGGAACAGTGGAGTAATCAAAGATAAGAGTAGAACAGGAGGTACAAAAGAGAAATTAGAGCACCAAAAATAAAAGAGAAAGAAAAAATAAATAAAAATAAATAAAAAGGCTATGAAAAAGAAAAAGAAGTACCTCAGATAATGAAAAAACCAGCAAGTGGGTTTGTCTCAGCACAGTTTAGATCTTGTCTTCTGGTCTCTCCGTTTGGATACTCTGATGTCTGAGTCTGGTGTAAGCTAGTGTCAGGTGCTGTCTTCGCCTGGCCCTTGGCTGCCTTTCCCAAGCTACAGGTGACCCACAGTTTGTGGCTAATTGCTCCAGGCTTGGCTGTTTCCAGGGTGGGCCAAGCTGGGTCAAGCTGCTCTGCAAAGCTGGCTTTTATAAGCACTGGTTCCAGGGGTATGCCAGCAAATATCCCAAGTCACCATAGGCTCTGCCTTTGCCTATCTCTGCCTGCTGGACTGTTGTGAATCTTAGTACTAGTCACAGGCCCCAACTATTTCTGCGAGGGCTTCTGGTGGAAACAGGGCTGTGACGCCTGGACCTCCCGTGGCAGAGGCCTTTCAGGATTCAGGGTAGATGGTGGGTGTGTTCCCCTTCCCCCAAGCCACTAGTCTTGTGCCTGTCCAGGATTATTTCCCTGTACTTGGCAGGGCAGGGTCCCAAGTAGGCTTCCGGAGCCCAGATTTTGGGTCTGCCAGATGTCAGGAGGGTGTTTCTGGGGCTCTCCTGTGAGGGGGAAACACCAATCTGTTTCCCAGGACAGTGTATGGATTGGCAGCGCCCTACCTCCAGTCCAGTCTCTGATGACCCCTGAGTCTGTTTATGCTGCTGTCTCCTCAGCAGGGTTAAAATGCAGGATGGGAAAAAAGAAAGAAAACCCCCCAAACAAAACAGAATATGAAGACAGAGCAAAACACAAGAACAAAAAAGTTGCAGAGTGGGGCAAACAAGATTTCAGAGGTTGTGGCAGGGGATTTCCAGAGGGTGGGGGGAGTGGAATCCCCCAGGGTGAGGTAATTCATTTTCCCCCTGGGAGGGACTAGCTGTTCTCAAGAAAGGTGGCTGATGTGGAGGCCAGGTATATCCAGGCCCCCAAAATCCCACAGCCGCTCTCCCAAGATTCTCCTTGGTGCCTCCCACTCCGCTCTCTCCTCATGTGACTCCAGCGTCACCCTCCCCTTGCTGGGCCCCAAGGTGGGTAACCACAAATACAAAGCCTATGCTTTGCTCCTTTAATGGGAAAAGAAAAGAAATAAAAGATGGTGGGTTTGTCTCTAGCAGTTTTAATCTCTCCCTAGAGCAGAGAGCCCCCATGGTGCAGACTCATTGCTCTCCTGATCTGGATGCCCCAGGAATGTCCCTTTTGTGGGTTATGTGGACTCTCCTGTTGTATTTGGGTCCTGATTTTTATTGGCCTGTTCAATGGTGGGAACTTTCCTTCATCTATCTGCCTAAACGGCTCAACCACTACCACGTCCGCCTCTGTTTTGAGAGGGCTTCTATGTATGGGTTGGATCCCATCGGTGCACATACAGGAGGCTACCTATCGACACTTTTCTCTCACACCAGTACCTCTCCCCCTCTCTCCCAAGTCAACAGATTATATCTGGTATGCATCATCTTCTTTCAAGTCTCATATCATACTGATGAGGTGGGGGAAGGAAGGGAAGAGTCCAGCAGCAAAACTGTCACACTGGACAGTGGCAGGATGCTTGCACTGCTCCCTCCAGTGAGTCTTGGCCTCCAGTTCCCACTGTTGCACTCCTGCTGTGGTCTCTGCGGTCAGCACTTCCCTGGCCACCTCTCTCCACCTCCAGCACTCCTAGATCCTCGGCTGAACCGCTGTAGTCTCCTCAGTCAGGCTCTGTCCCGTTTGTTGTTCTAGCTGCACCCAGGGCCAGGGAGGCGACAGCCCTCTCCCTGGTAAGTACTGCAGTTCTTCGCTCCTGGCTCCCAGTAGTGGTGGAATGAGCAGCCTGGTCCGGGGCAGAAGGCACAGAGCCAAGTCCAGGTGCCAAGGTACAGCTGCTGCAACAGCTTCTTCCCGAGAAGGATATTGTAATTTCCTCTAATTGGCTCCCGCTCCAAATCTGTGCAGCCACACGTGCAGGCTGGGTGGCAGTGGCATCATTGGCTCTTCCAGGAGAGCCCGGGTCACCCACCCCCGAGGGCCCTCACTGGTGGCCAGGCACTCGCACACACACCCACGCATTTGTCCACGCCCACGCTCGCTTACACCTGCTGTCACTCACACTCAGCTAGACTTCCGAGTTGGCTGCTCTGTGGTTCACCTGCAAGACCAGTCCAGGGCTGGGAGCAAGTGGACGGAGCTTCCAGCTATTCTGTAGCCACCTTGAAACCTGGTACAGCCCTGATACCGTGTTTTCAATTTCAAGTTCTTTTCTGATCTCTGAATGTTCTTTCCAAATAATATTCTGTTATTATTTCATGTTGCCTATATTTTCTTCTCTTTCTTGGGTTATTGAGTGCTAGCTTCTTGTCTACGTCCCCCCCCATATGGTAACTATTTTTTCCCAAGCTGTTCCCCCTCTGTCTCGTGGTTCTCTGCTAGTATGTAAGAGTGCAGGACTGCAGAGGTGACTGGAAGCTCTGGGATCATGAGGACTGTCATGATTGAGCTGCACTGCGCAGAACCCCAGGTGTTGATATCTCTAGGTCCTTCCTCATGGAGTAGCCGAGTTTCCCCAGAGATGATTCATTCTTTTAATTGAGAATTTAATTTTAATTCACATACCATAAAGCTCAACATTTTAAGGTCTACAACTGGGTGGCTTTTAGTACATTCACAATGTTGTGCAACCATCACCTCTATCAAGTTCCAAGGTATTTTCATCATTCCAAATGGAAATCCTGTGTCCATTAACCTATCACGCTTCCCCAGCTCTCCCCTTCTTCCAGCCACTGATCTACTGTCTGTTTCTATGAACTTCTTATTCTGGGTATTTCATATAAACAGAATCATATAACATGTGGCCTTTTGGGTCTAGCTCCTTTAACTCAGCATAATGTTGTCAAGGTTCATACATGTTGTTGCATGTATCCAACTTCATTCCCTTTTAGGGCTTAATAACATCCCATTGTGTGAATATACCATACTGTGTTTATCTGTTCATCAGCTGATGGACACTGGGGTTGTTGCCACCTTTTGGCTATTATTAGTTGTGCTGCCATGGACATCTGTGCACAAGTTTTTGTTTCAACTTCTATTTTCATTGCTCTTGGGGAGCTATACATCTCTCTCTATTTATATATAAATGATATATATATAAATATAAATATATATATATATATATCATATATAGATATTGCTAGGTCATCTGCTAATTGTATATTTATTTAGCTTTCTGAGGGACCACCAGACTGTTTTCTACAGTTGCTGCATGATTTTATACCCCCACCCACCAGCAATGAATGCATGCTGCATTTTCTCCCCATCCTCACCACGAGAGAGACTTCTTTCATGCTCCCACCTGGAAAAAGGACCTGCCGCCACAGTGCTGGAAGTCAGAGAGGAGGTGAGCTGGGGCTCTCACAAGCCAGCTCGCCTCCATTCGCATCCCTGCCCCGATGACTCAGAGACCCACCCACAGCCTCTCTCACAAAGAAACCTCTGTCGGAGTCCTCGCCTCCGCAGAGAGGTTGAGGAGATCTCGGAAGCTAGCTGTTTATTCTAAACAGACCCTCAGTTTATAATACCTTCTCCCTTGATCCCACACACCTGGTACATATTCACCCCAGACCCCGAGTCATCCCGGGTCCCTGCAATGTCAGGTGGGATGCTTCTTGGCCTCTCTGCTGCTGGTTTAAGATCCAGTTTTCTCAAACTAATTTATTTAACACTTACCTAATAGCTTTCCAGCTTCCAAAAGGTTGCCATTATGTATCCTTTCTCATTTTCCCTGTCCATGTGAGTTTATTATGCCTTATAAAATTCCCTTTACTGACATTATTACACCTTTAATGGGAGGGAGACCTTGCATATCTATAAAGTTACTCCTGCTCCCTGAGGACAAAGTCAATGTCTTACCTCTTCAGTAAATACCAGACACTCAACAAACCCTGCTTGAACTGAAAACACCCAAGCTTGGGGTAAAAAATGAGAAACATTGCATTTACCAT
Source organism: Mormoops blainvillei (assembly GCA_004026545.1). Classification (NCBI taxonomy): domain Eukaryota; kingdom Metazoa; phylum Chordata; class Mammalia; order Chiroptera; family Mormoopidae; genus Mormoops; species Mormoops blainvillei. The sequence goes on along the minus strand of PVJD01009302.1, from coordinate 31,313 downwards.
AAACCAAGTTATCAAATTCTGTGTATTTCATGGCATACTAGACACATATAGCTAAAAAGGTTAGCATTTTCACTCACCTGTCTTTCTCGAGCAGATTCACAGTTGTATAAGAAAGTGCCAAACCGGCAACTATACAGATGATCCAAAATTGTTATCAAAAATCGTTCATTGAATTCGAAAGCTGTAGGGAACTAGACAAAAACAAAGAAGCAAACAAAACATAAAAACTCTGGTTGACCTTTCAGAGAACTGAAAAGAGACACATAAACTTTACCACCCTTTGCCTTCAAGGAAGGACAGCAGAAGCTGCAAGCGGCATATGCCCCATACTCTTTCACTGGTGTTTTGCATAGGACTGAGAAGTTTAAACAAGGGTCAAGTAAAGGACTAAAGAAAAGGAGGAAAACAAACCGATTTTCTGGGTTCTCTTGAGTGTACAGGGCATACAGGATAGTTTAATTACTTAAGGTGTTATAAGTTAGCAGACACATGTCTATACAAATGCCAGTATAAAATGGACAGAAAAGACAAATGGGTATTGTTAATCCCATTGCTCCTTCATTAGTAGACTTAATATAGTTAAATACTGAATTTTTACAACTTTATTATGAAAAAATCCTAGACATATAAATAATAGTGGAAATAAAAAAGGGAAACCCATGTACCCATTACCCAGCTTCGACAATTACTCAAATATGGCCAAACTGGTTGCAGCCTTTAGTTCTGCCCTGTATTGCTTGGAAGCAAATCCCACATATCATATCGAAATATTTAAACATTAGGTTGAATGTATTTTTATCCTATATATCCCTTACCTGTTTTGACATTTGCCATACACAATCAATAAACTGGAGAAAAATAGGAGATCGGTCAGCATCTGCGTGGTTTTTATCACCATGACCTATTCTCTGAAATACATTGATGAAGATGATTTGATGAAGGTTAATTTATGGGTACAAAACTGAGAAAGCATATAACTCACAAAATGTGACAATACAACTCAGCAATCTGCTTTTCAAATGCCAAGTCTCTCAGAGAGTATATAGTGTATTTTTCCTTGGTGATGTAGAAAATAATATAAGGTTTTGAAATAATGAAAATTAAGTATATAAACTTTCATAAAGTACCAATACGAATTGGCAAATCATCATCATACGTGAATGCAACAATTATTTCATCCGACTAGAATTCTGTCTGAGCCCTAGGCAGCTCCAGGTAGACTGGACCAACTGAATTGCCTTGCAGAGTATTTACCAGTTGCTAAGGGACCTAAAATTTCAGGACTTGAAACCATACGCAAAAGTGTGAGATTGTTATAATTAAAAGTAAGTTTTTTCCTCTTAAATATACGACAAAAAACCCTCACCATTTATTCATTTTCTAAACATGATTCTCTTTACTTAAAAATGTTATTCACACTACTTGTGAAATTTGGATGAAGGCTAAAAGGCTACACAGCAGTGTTTCTGCATATCATCTGGAGAGCTTGTGAAAAATGCTTCTTCAAAAGGTGTCTAGAAACAAGAACTGGAAACAGGAATTTTATAATACATTCTCTCAACTTTAAAAATGTGTATCAGGGAAAAATAATGACAAAAGCCTTAAGTGAAAGTCTAGCATTTCAATAAAATATATTAGGCTCTAATAGCTATAATTTCAATTTAAACATTTCCATGCAAACTCTTTGTATTACTTTCAAGGGGAAGTGTAAATACTGCAGACGGATAAACATGTTTCCTAAAGAGACTTTCCAGCTCAACACATCACACATTTTCAAACCTGTAAAATGTTATTTATTACACTCCTCAGGTTTTCTTTCTAAAAATCAAGATATGGTTCAACAACTAGTTTTTAAATTCCAAATGGCAGTGATCTGACATTTTAAAAATCGGCTTTATTATTTACTTACAGATGCAAATTTATGCCCAAAACTTATCCATTCTTTTTGTACCAATATTTCAAACCCTTCAATGCTCCGATAGAAACTGTCCAGCATCAGCATGGCCAGGGACGTCAGCTGGGCAGTCCTGTCCCATCCGTCACTGCAGTGCACGAGCACAGAGCTCTTCCCTGAAGAAACTTTGTCTGCTACTTGGATGGCTCCTGTCAAAACAAGCTGGCAAAGAAACACATGCAAGTCAGTTGGTAGCTGCAAGGTGCTGCTTCAATTTGAAATGGTAGTTTTTAAGCCTAGGAAAAGTCCTGTTTTAAAATACTATTAACGTCTAGAACAGAAAAAGTCCCAAAAATGAAAAACTAGGAGCTGCAGGATCTGTTTTTCTTCTACAGAAACTGCATTCAAATGCAACTAGGTATTTAAAAAAACACAGACAAAAAGGTAAACTGCATTTCAAACTCCTATTCATATATGTGATTTTCTTAGTCTGCTGGGGCAGTCATAACAAAATACCACAGACTGGAGGCTTAAACAACAGACATTATTGTCTCCCAGTTCTGGAGGCTGGAAGTCCAAGATCAAGTTCCAGGGAAGAACGTATTCCAAGCCTGTTTCCTACCCTCTGCTAGTTCCTTGACTTGCAGCAACTTATTCCAGTCTTCATATGGTGTTTTTCCCGCCCATGTATCTCTGTGTCCAAATTTCCCCTTTTCATAAGGACGTCGGTCTTATTGGATTAGGGGCCTATGCTACTCCAGTATGATGTCACCTTATCTAATCACATCTACAATGATCCCAGTTCCAATTAAGGTTGTACTCTGAGGTACTAGAGGTCAGGACTTCAACATATCAATTTTAGGGGGACATAATTCAACCAATAACAGTGATCATATTAGAAAAATCACTGGCCCGGCAAGTCCAGTCTAGATCTTATAGGTCAGGTGGAATGGAAATCACCCTTCAGCATGTGCTTGACTCAGTTTCCTGTTGCTGACATCATATAATATGGCACTTTTGTTACAACTAATAAACCAACATTGATATCTTATTAAAATGTTAATAAACTTATTAACTTATTTTTAAAAGCCCATGCTTTATTCAGATTTTTTTACTTTTTACCTAATGTCCTTTTTGCAATCCAGGATACCACATTACATTTAGTTGTCACAAGTAATATTTTTGCAATTCATTTTCAAGGATGATAAATTCAGAAAAAAAAAATGTAAGATAGGTGAAATAAAAATACAATTCCTACTTACTTAGAAAATAAAATTTCACTAGAAAACAATCTACCTTAATAATTCATCCATTTGAAGTAGGCTTTTTGTTTGTTTATAGGATTAAATGGCAGGTTGTAAAAGTGTTAGTTTCCTCAGATAGCTGTTTTACTTTTAAAAGAATGGAGGTTTTTGATGCCTTCATACAGATGAATGATTGAAATAATAAAAACACAAAATTTATTCTTTAAAACTAGTCAATTCGAGATTGCTTTCAATAAAAACAATCTCTCTCAAGGCCCCTGAGGGTGATACCCAGTAATAGTTAGATAATAAACTGGCTATTCTTAAATAAACCTGCATGAAAGACTCAACTACTGCTATTTGTGAGATGGGAGGGGACATCTCTAAAACATTAAAAATATTCTGGAGGTGATGTTGTAAAGTCTTTGATTTCGGTAAGCAAATTATAAGGACATACAACACTGCCAAATGCAGCATCCTATACTACAAATGTTTCCGCTCTCATTGTTCAATATTTTAAAATTTAAGGATAAAAAACACTTGTTTCACTAAATAACTACTGATTTTTTAAAAATATACTTGCCTTGATATGTTCTAACCAATGAGTCGACTCCAAGCTGGACAACCAGTGAGATTCTTCCACATTAGGATAAACAATGTCTTTGACTTTTTTTAAAGATTCCCGCATAACATGAATGTTATGAATGTCCAAGAAGAAAAGTTCGGTGTTATGGTATGCATCATCGCTTTCGTATCCTCCTCCTGTTGCCTAAGAAACAAGATATACATGCAATCTGTTGCATTTTCTATTTCTTTGTTTTTCTAATTTGATTTTTCAATTACGGTTTATATTCCATATTACCATGTATTAGTTTCAGGTGTACAGCACAGTGGTTAGACAATCATATACTTTACAAAGTGTTCCCTTCCATATTTCTGGTACCCACCTGGCACCATGTATAGTTATTAAAATATTATTGACTCTATTCCCTATGCCGTACTTTACATCCCCATGACTCTTTTGTAACTCCCAATCTGTACTTCTGAATCCCTTGACCTTTTTCACTCAGTTTCTCCACGTCCTCTTCCCTCTGGCAACCATCAGTCTGTTCTCTGTATCTAGAGTCTGTTTCAATTTTGATTGGTTGTTTCCTTTGTTCTTTAGATTCCACATGTAAGTGAAATCATATGGTGTTTGTCTTTCTCTGACTAACTTACATCACTTAGCATAATGCCCTCTAGGTCCATTCATGCTGTCACAAATGGTAAGATTTCATGCTATTTTATGGCTGAGTAACATTCCGCTGTACATATGTACCACAACATTTTTATTCACTCATTTCTTGATGGACATTTGGGTTGCTTCCATATCTTGGCAATTGTAAACAACACTGCAATCAGCATTGAGTGCTTATGTTCTTTCGAGTAGCGTTTTGGGTTTCTTCACATATATACCCAGAAGTGGAATCGCTCGGTCATGAGGCAGTTCGATTTTTAATTTTTTGAGGTATCGCCACACTGTTTTCCACAGTGGCTGCACCAACCTGGATTTCCACCAATAGTGCATAAGGGTTCCCTTTTCTCCACATCCTCGCCAGCACTTGTTTATTGACTTATCGATGATAGCCATTTTGACAGGCATGATGTGATATCTCATTGTGGCTTTAATTTGCATTTCTCTGACAATTAGTGATGTTGAGCATCTTTTCATATGTCTACTGGCCTTTTTGAAGAAGAATCTATTCATGTCCTCTGCCCATGTATTCTTTTTTTTTTTGGTATCGAGTTGTATGAGTTATTTATAAATTTTGGATATTAACCCCTTATCAAATTTGCATCATTGGCAAGCATCTTCTCCCATTCAGTAGGCTGCTTCTTTGTTTTGTTGCTCATTTCCGTTGCTGTGGAAATCTTTTTAGTTTGATGTTGTTTCATTTGTTTATTTTTTCTCTTTCCCTTGCCCAAGGAGATATTTCAGAAAAAAATTTTGCTATGAGAAATGTCAGAGATTTTGTTTTCTCCTTCATCAGTAACTTACACAAATATCTGAAAAGTTATTGGTCCTCTAAGTCTCAACCCCAAATCTTAAAAGTTGGATACGATGACTAATGGGACTTGACTTTGTATCCAACACTAACCCTCAACAACATTAGTCACACCTTGAGCTAGAAAAAGGATGGCAGGATGACAATTTGGGGGGGATGTGTATTTGTAAGAAAACATCATTTTCAAAATATTCTAGAATTTCTAGCTCTTCTTCCGGATCTGGAAAAACAAGAACAGGTTCTGAACGGTCCTTGTTCTCCATCAGTTTAATAACAGTACTTTTCAGGGGGAGGCACTGGCTTTGTAATAGCGCTTACATGGGACACAACAAGCTAGAGGAAAACAACAGGCTTTGGACTCAGACCGACCCAGACTGACATCTAAGCTTCAGCCCTTCCTTGCTGTGTAATGCGGGGAAAGGCACCTAACCTCTCTAAGGCTCAATGCCCTCTCCTGTAGAATAGGGGTAATACTACCTAGGTCTCACAGGATTAAAAGAAGCCATGCTCGATAGCAGCCAACACCAGCCTCTGTTTATTGAGCCCATATGATGTCCCAGATACTGTGATTTTTTGCTTCACAAAATTATGTTTAACTCTTACAGCAATGCTACAAAATAGGTATTACCATTCCCATTTTGCAAATCAGAAGAAAAGCTGTTTAGCTATCCCCAAAGTCATGCAAGTAATCAGTAGAATATAAGTCATCTGACTTCAACTACTGAGCCTTTTCTAGTGCACCATGACTGTTTGTCTGCTAAGCAAACAACAAGGACGGAGCACTGCATATAGTGGGACCTTAAAGCACAAAAGGAGATTTCAAGAGGCGATGAGACAGCTGCCACCTACTGCAGCACCTGTAAGTATTAATTACTAGGGGAGTCATCATCACCTTCACAGCTTTGTGAAGACACCCGTTTTCCATGCAGACCAGAAGAAATGCTCTGATTTCATTTAGGAACCTAGCGGCATTCTCCTTAATGTTTTTTAAATGCCATGGGACACGCGGCCTCTGGCTCTTTAAGAAAAATTTAAATATTTGAGAGATTTGCTAAGAAAACAATGTTCTACAAGCTGATATGAAAGGATGCTAATTAACATCATAAAAACATATGCATGTGTGAACTCAGAAAAAAATTTTGTCAGAGCAACATTATACTAATTTCAGAGTGTCTGTAGGAAGAGGACAGGGAAATGTGCTTGGAACTGAAGAGCAAAGGTGAAAGCACCAGAAAAATGTGCTGTCACTACTTTATGTCCCTTTCCTTTTTAATTATAACAACAGAAGGAATATAAACTTGTAGCTCAGGATAGAAGGGCCAACACATCCTAGGGTTTTTTCTATCACACAGAAAGTCTCCTACAGTAGAAATAAGGCTAGCACTTGAACTTCAAACCTACAGGCCTATGTACAAGCCAGAAGCCTCGGTCTCCAGACTCTAGGTATGAAAGTATATTTTATTTAGAGAGAAATATATATTTTTGCTAAGCCCTCCACATACAAACAGACTACATGTTTCATTAAGGAAAAGTCTTTGTGGTGACCTTTCTCATCTTCCTTGCCACGTGAAGGAGTCATTTCTACCTTGTTCTTTTTTTTTTTAATGCTTCTTTCTCCTGAGCCTCCTCTGCCCCGTGTGTTTCTTTTTGTATACCTCCCCAGGCAGCCTGGGGAAAGGGTTGGCTCAGGGTTTGACAGAGGGAAGACAAATAAATACTGTTATTAGTAAGAAAGAGAAAGTCTTTGTCTAACTTGTGCACTGTTCTGCCTAGAAAAGTATGCATTCAGTAAATAGTTGTTGAATCAGAAATGTTATTTTTAAAGCTTAACACAAATAGCATCAATAGTAACTAGACAATAAACAGTTATTTTGTTGTTTTTAAAAAGTTATTAGGTAATGAATAAATGGACAAATGGTCCCTCTTCTTGGTTATCCTCGCCTCGGTGAGTGACACCTGGCAGCTCTGATTGGAGGTCATGACAGAGGTGCTCCTATCCATCTGGCAGTCACTTCTGTGAACTGCAGGCCTGACAGGGCCTAGGAGGAAATGACAAGCCTAAGTTTGGCTAGATCCGCATGCCTATAATGGAACAGCACATATCATTCTCCCATAGACAGACAACCTGCTTCTCTGCACATGTAGTTTTTAAATAGTTACAGTGCCTTTCAAAAAGTTCTATAAATAACTGAAGATGATATGCAAAAAATAAAAGAAAAATAGACTTACTACTCATTGCCAAAATTTCTGGCAAAAACAGACGTTAATGCAATTTCACTTTAATTCACTAGTGTACTGCCAAAAAAATTAAAGCAGCTTGATGCTAGATCTTATCCACCCCTGGGTTTTGTTTGTTTGCTTGTTTAATTTAAAATGGTGTGAAGTTGCTTATTATATCTGGGGTTGTGAATCTCTAAATATCCACAAGGGAGGAAGAATTATGTCCAAAGAGAACTGAAGTCAGAAGATAAAATCTATTCGTCAGGAATAGATAGAGTTCTCAAAAGTGCAAATTCTCCATCTTTGGTTAATTTTGAAACACTCTTTTCAGTTTTCTTCTTTTCAACACACACACACACACACACACACACACAAACCCAGATCGCCCTAGTATGACATCAAGGTCCAAGGGCCTGTTGCCACGGATGTCGCTGACTAGGGGAGAGACACAGCTAAGGGAGGAGGGGGACCTGAGCATGCTTTTAAAAGAATCGTGCATGTTTCCATGCCTGTGGTTCTCTTTTGTTCGTTAGTTTATTTTGTTCATTAGATTCCTCTTACAGGTGAAATCATATGGTATTTGTCTTTCACCGATTGGCTTATTTCACTTAGCATAATGTTCTCCAGTGCCATCCACGCTGTCGCAAAAGGTAGGAGTTCCTTCTTTCTTTCTGCTGTGTAAGTGACCAGAGGGGGGGGGAGGGATAATGGTGGAAAGAGGGGAAGGAGCTAGACAAAGAACAGGTATGAATGACCCACAGACGTGGACAACAGTGTGGGGATTGACTGTGGGAGCACGGGGTGGGATGGGTGGAGGAGGGCAAATGGGGAGAATTGAGACAACTATAACAGAATAACAATTAAAAATGATTTAAAAAAAGAATGATGCAGAGATCTTTAAAGCCTAGGGATTTTTTTCCTTAATTTTTTTCTTTCCCTTCATTTATCCTAAGAGGATTAGAAACACAGTCTTATTTCCTGAATGTTAAAAAGGCATTCAAGAATGCCAATGCTATAACAAAGAACTTTTAGAGTTAATATGATGTATGCATTGTATACATTTTAATATTTTAAAATATTCTTTCTGAATACCTCATTTTAATATTATATCTATTTCATGCTAAATGTATACATGGAAACATTGCATTTTCTATGTGTATTCTGAATTCTAGGAAAAGAGGTATATAAAGTTAAGGATAACCCAAGAAGACATTCATATTTAGACTTAATTTCCTTCTTTCACTTCCTGAATACTTTACATATAATTTCAAGATTATTTTCATTCCCTAAACACAAACCACCTATAGTAACAGAGTTGGTCCAGGAGCATGCAAGGGGCAGAGAGGCCTCCCAGGAGTCAGTGTGTAAGACGCGCACTGTGTGAATGGAGACCCCTACACACGCCGTCTCACGTGTGTGTGCAGACAGACGCCATACGTCCCCTTAAGGAAGCTACTGTGTCTGTCTAAGCTGTTCAAGGTCTTGTTTTGCTTTCAGGTTCCTGTCTTGTGCTCTGAATCACTGAATATGCCATTAGATAAATGACTTTGCTATAAGCCAAGTACCCAAGATGATGAAACTGAAGCCTACAGCTGACAAAAAAAACAAGAAATCTGAAAGGTGGAATGGGGGTGAGCAACGCAGGGCACTTGTGAGCGCTTGCGATAGCCGGCAATGATGGGAGAAGGAAAACAACAAAACAGAAAGGAAAAATTGAACGTAAAAAGCACAGCACGATCTGGGGCCATTTAGGGTGGGGGCAAACAGCCTTATACCTTGCAGCAAGCAGCCTCTGAAGAGTTCCTGAAGGCAACATTATGTAGTCACTGATGTTCACAGTGACGATTCCAGTGAACTTCAGGGGCAATTGGCATTTTCTGCTTAAGAAGGCCACGAAGACAATTGAGACAGATTTCTTTGAAAATAACAACATTGTGTGTGTGGTTATAAACTTCACATACATAGAGCTACTCCTTTCTTGAATTATTTACATAAATGAGAATATACGTTGATGAGTACAGTGAAGAGACTGCTTTGATAAAGCTACAAATTTAAAATTTTATCAAATACAGCTTCCCACAACTCCTCACAGGTGCCTCAGTAGTATAGACATTGAGAATGACCATCAGCAGCCTACAGAGCTCCAAAGAGATTCTAACTTTTGCCTAAGATTCTGACCTAAACTCAAGTTCATTACAGCTGTAGACTTGCCTATTTTACCTAGAGATTATTTTCATTTGATTTTAATATATTCAACTTTCAAGATATGTTTTGTGATTAAAAGTACTTTCTCCCTCAGTGAACTGGTTTTCCTTTTTAAGCTAAGTTTAACTATTAGTTTAAGCTCACATGGTGACATGATATGGCAAAAACACTCATGTGAAACACTGTATGTGAGATAAATTTCTATCATGTCATTCAATATACTCACCTTGTTGGCCACTGCATTTACATTGGGTCTTGCATCATAAATCGTGAGTTTAGAAATTTGTCTATTAGTCTCCCTGATGACATCGAGATATTTTTCATCATCTTTATTTCGTTTACCACTCATGCCGACGAGAGGCTGACTGCAACGCACAATGACAGTCTTGTTTTCTGGATGAATCCATGACAGTACCTAGAGTTAGTACAGAAATTTTAAGCTATCAAAACAAATTTCAAAACAATTAAAACTGTAAAAATAAAGCACTAACAATCATGATAAAGTGAATCTGCTTTTGCTGAAATGGAATATTCACTTATGATTTCACTGTGTGCGCCCAGAAACACACATTTAACAACGTCTCTATTAAGAAACAATTAGAATCAATTGCTTTACAAGTCCTTTCATAATCAGCACCACATCTAATAGAAATTAAACACTTAACTAAAAAATGTTAAATCACTTAAAGGAGATAGAAAGCGTCTGATATCATTTCAGTTCTGTAGCTTGTACTGGATTTATCAGTACAAAGAAACAATTTTAGCAGAAAGTGAGAGGTAAAGGAAATTCACCTCTGATATATCATGTTTGTATAATACCAACTCACATCTGCAGGTCTCGATTCTAGAATCTAACATGAGGAGAGATAACCCAAGGGAAGCAAAAAAGCTGTCAAGACAGTCAAAAGAGCCTCCAGAATCTCACAAGGAGGCGTGGATACCTGGTTCCTAGGGGAGGTCTTCGAGCCTTTACTCACATTGTCTTCTCTAATTTTATACACACGCCTAGCACATTTGATACATGGTTTTCCAGCTCATAGCACATGAGAAACAACTGTAAGAGGTAGCTAATAATGTAATACACCAAAAGCTATATAACTGTCCACTTTAAATGGGCGTAGTGTATGCCTCATGAAGCTGTTAAAAAAAGGGAGTGGGGGGAGCTGGGAGGTGAGCGTGTTGGGCAACAACGTAGGTTCTAGGGAGGCGCGCCTCTGCTATGGTTCTAACCTGCACACTATGCTCACAGCTGTTGCTCCCCTTTCCTCTTTCATCAAATGGGGAGTAAGGCTATATCCCCTGGTGCTTCTGGGAGGACAGAGGAAAAATGAATGCAGGTAAATGACTCAGTGCAGTGCAGGGGGCTGGCTGGCTTGAATTACCTTCTACGGGCAGGCCGACAGCCAGTAAAGTCAGATATGAAAAACTATGAAAAGCAGACACAGGAACTAAAGAAGCGTAACAGTTTGAGTTCGCTTAATACAAGGCCAAATAATAAAACTGTGTTTTGATGTCACCCCATCTATGACAACAAATGACAACCATTGATGTCTGTAAAAACTGACATGCGTAATAATGACAATGCCTTGGTGAGAGTGATTATATGATAATATGAATATTCATTCACTGAGTCTTTGTGCCATAACAGAGACCAGTTAAAAACACCGAGTGGCTCGGTGGACTGAGTGCTGGCCTGTGAACCGAAGGGTCCCTGGTTCAATTCCCTGTCAGGGAACAAACCTGGGCTGCTGGCCAGGTTCCCAGTTCGGGGAGTGTAAGAGTCAACTGATTTATGTATTTCTTGCACATCGATGTTTCTCTCCCTCTCTTTCTCCCTCCCTTCCCCTCTCTCTAAAAATAAAGAAATAAAATCTTTTAAAAGAAACACCACTGTGGCCCCTAAGAGTCCAAAGGCTCAGAACTGTGAAGCCCTGGGAAAAGCACTGGCCTTTCCTCAACCTCCAATTTCTAATCTGCAACATGAAGATGAAAAACCTGCCCCACCTACTTCCTTTAGCCTTTGCTTCAAGAGAGATAAAAGACATGAGGTCATTTTTATGTATTTATTTTTAAATGAATCGAATTTTTCAGGTTTATTGAGATATAACTGACATATAGCATTGTGTAAATTTAAGGTGTACAATGTGCTGATTTGATATGAGATCACTTTTAAAGGAGCAAATCGCTATAGATATGAAGCTTATTATTTGATAAAGACTCTCATCAAATTTTAAATTTAAATGAAGTCATATGCAAGAAACTGCCCTGTGCCACCAGTGCCCTCCTTTCTTCTACCCTTCCCTCTGCCTGGGACATGTAAGACTAGGCTCGCCATGCCACGTTAAGAAACGATGCTCTTATGAATTGTTTCACCTCTTATTTCTTTTCCTTTTGATGACTCGACTAACTTTGAAAAGGATGCTTGCTGTATAGTCGACCAGGTATAAATAATGCTAATCTCACAGTATCAACTGCTATGAGTACTTTTAAAGTACATAGTACCATATTATTCTTTTTTTTAGGTTCATTTAATGGATTATGCTATTACAGTTGCCCCATTTTATTTTCTCCTGCATTTCCCCCCACTTAGTTCATGCCCATGGGTCGTATGTATAAGTTCTTTGACTTCCCCATTTCCTATACTATTCTTAACACCCCCCACCTATTTTATATCTACCAATTATGCTTCTTATTCCCTGTACATTTTCTCCCATTTTCCCGCCCCCACCTCCCCGGTGATAACCCTTCATGTGATCTCCATTTCTGTGATTCTGTTCCTGGTCTAGTTGTTTGCTTAGTTTGTTTTCTGTGGGTTCAGTTGTCGATAGTTGTGAGTTTGTTGTCATTTTACTGTTCATAGTTTTGATATTCTTTTTCTTGGAAAAGTCCCTTTAACATTTCATTTAATAAGGGCTTGGTAACGATGAACTCCTTTAACTCGACCTTGTCTGGGAAGCACTTTATCTGCCCTTCCATTCTAAGTGATAGCTTTGCTGCATACAGAGTAATCTGGGATGTAGGTCCCTGCCTTTCATGGCTTTGAGTACTTCTTTCCAGCCCCTTCTTGTCTGTAAGGTTTCTTTGGAGAAATCAGCTGATAGTCTTATGGGAACACCTTTGTAGGTAACCCTCTCCTTTTCTCTTGCTGCTTTTAAGATTCTCTCCTTATCTTTAGTCCTGGGTAATGTAATTATGATGTGCCTTGGTGTGCGCTTCCTCAGGTCCAATTTCTTTGGGACTCTCTGCACTTCCCGGACTTCCTGAAAGTTTACTTCCTTTGCCAGACTGGGGAAGTGTCCCTTCATTATTTTTTCAAATAAGTTTTCAATGTCTTGCTCTTCCTCTTCTCCTTCTGGCACCCCTATGATTCAGATGTTGGGACATTTATAGAGTTGTCCCAGAGGTTCCTAAGCCTCCCCTCATCCTTGTGAATTCTTGTTTCTTCATTCTGTTCTGGTTGGATGTTTATTTCTTCCCTTTTTTCCAAATCGTTGAGTGCCAGTTTCCTTCCCTTCACTGTTGGTTCCCTGTATATTTTTCTTTATTTTACTTTGCATAGCCTTCACTTTTTCCTCTTTTGCGAGTCAATCATTTCTGTGAGCATCCTGGTTACCAGTGTTTTGAACTCTGCATCTGGCTATCTCTTTGTCACTTAGTTCTTTTTCTAGAGTTTTGATCTGTTCTTTCATTTGGGCCATATTTCTTTGTCTCGGAGTATCTGTTATGTTTTAAGAGATATTTGCCAGGGCGGGGCAATCACCTCCCTCCATTGTGGTGCAGTCTGGATGAATGTTTCTTCAACTCCTTGGTCATCGGACTTCCATACAGTTTGATTTTCTGGCAGTTTTGGTTATATTTTGTTTTTAAAATTGTTATTGTCCTTCTTTTGGTTGTGCGAGGAGGCAAAGTGTATCTACCTATACCTCCACCTTGGCTGGAAGTCTGTTTACCAGTGTATTCTAAAATGTCTAAAATAAAATGTGTATTACTTACATGTTAAAGACTTCCAAAACATTAAGAGAAACATGTTTGAGGAAAAAAAGGAGTATGTATCCATAATTAATGCATGTGGATTATTTCATTAATCAAGTGGTATTTTAAAAGTTTGCTCCTTATTTTCACACAAAATAATATTGCTTTCTCATCAATTTTTAAAAAAATTTTTATGGGCTCAAAAAAACTAAATAGCAAATAGTAGTGATTTCACATTAAAAGCAAATATGTTTTCTGGGTTATACTCAAGAGTCAGGTGGTTAGAGGGTGTATTAGAAAGAGTACACCATCTACTATCAGTTATTATTAAGCATGCTAATTTATAAAGAAATAGAGATAATGGACAGCTCAGTCTCAGTTTTGTTAGGAAAAATATATGCAAACCGGTGGCCCTCAGAAAGTAACAAGTATCCATAAAATGGTTCAACAAGGAAAAAGTTAAGCTCTCTATCTGCTCTACAGTGGGCTGTCATTCACTCAGAATAATGGGAACTATTGGATCAAGATGGTAGCCTGAGCAAAACAGACTAAGCACAGTTGTTTCATTTCCTCTCCTGTTCCAAATCCCATGAAACATACACACACACATACACACCTTTGACACAGCAGATGGTCAATAAACATTTATTGAATGAAGGAGTGAACAAAAGCAATTCACGTGCAACTAATCCAGTTCTCCTGTGGGCAAGCCATGCATTAGCGAGATAGATGGCCAGCACAGATGTGGAGTCTGTGGCTATGGCACAGAAAAGTATGTCCAAACAGACTACAAGAGGAGTGAACTTGTAACTCTAGCTTCTCTAACCCTGTGTTCTAACAAAATGAGCTAAAGAACATACTTTTAAGTACAGTATAAATCATAAAGATAAGAACACGCATAATTAGAGAACCAAGTGAAGTTTAAGAGTTACAATTCACATTATGTTGACAGTATACAAAAGTTTCACACAAATATCCTTTTAAGGATAAAAATATCTAGACTTGGAATTTAAAGGTAAGGTGACATTAAATCTTAATTTCTTCAACCCTTGTGTTTAAACCAAAACAAAACAATGTACTTATTATGACATGCCCTGAAAATTAACAGAGGGAAAAATTCTCTAAATTTTTGAGATTTTATGAATTCTCTAAATTCATAAATTTTTAGTCAATAAAATTTATGGACACAGAGTAGACAATGTGACTTGTACATAAATATTTGAGAAGCAAAGGAAACTTTGTGAACTAGGTCCAATGATACCATAAGAATACCATCTGGAATAATCTGCACTTGGCTCCAGTTTGCTAAAGGCAGCTTGCAAATGTGAGAAGGATAAACTAACCCCCAATGAAGGAGAGTATACATGAAAGCCTGTACTTAGCACGTTCTATAACATAAAATATACCTTGTTTCCAGCATGGCTCAGCTGACATTTACCTAGAGCCTATCATATATCAGGTATTGTGCTACAAAGATGAAAACCGCAACAACCCTGTCCTACCCTCTATCCTTCCATCTAGCACTTGGTTGAAATATGCTACTGTTACTTGTACCCTCCCTTGCATAAGAATTACTTGTGTTCATTCTCCGTCTTCGATTGCAAGCTCTTGGAAGGCAGGTGTTGTCTTTCTTATTTTCCCATTCTGCACTCAGAAACCACTTAATAATTATTTGTTGGTGAAACCTTCGAGTGTTTCTCTCAGTTACTTGACTCCCATTCTTATGGAACAAAAGGTAGTCTTTGAAAAACAATTGCAGTACTCACTGGAATTCGATTTCGGGATCTGAAAGTTGCAACTCTCTTGAGATCTTCATCTGTGGCACGAAATGGAACTACCAAGAGAGCAGGGTAAGTGTCACACAGTTCGTAGCACTTATTAATAAAAGTGATTCTCCAGTGGTGATTGGGTAAGCCCTGCAGGAAAAAAGGAAGTTCTAGTCAGTACTGCGTGATTTCATCTCTGTGTTGACCTCAGGTCTCCTTTCTTCTTTCTAGCAGGATTTGCACATGCTTCTTTGACCAGTGTAATGACGGTCTACTGATTTATAATAAGGGAGCCAAATCAATAATCCAGGTGACAAAAGAACACAACACAAAACACTGGTGGTTTCCATAATTCTAAACTGTCATTGGTAGATAAAGATTCTCTTGAATTTGAGAACTTCCTTTATTTCAGTGCCAAACTGTTCTTTACCACTAGTACAATAAAGATAAACTCAAATTCCTTCCTCACCCA
This sequence comes from Mormoops blainvillei, assembly GCA_004026545.1. Taxonomy (NCBI): domain Eukaryota; kingdom Metazoa; phylum Chordata; class Mammalia; order Chiroptera; family Mormoopidae; genus Mormoops; species Mormoops blainvillei. The sequence goes on along the minus strand of PVJD01009302.1, from coordinate 15,495 downwards.
TGTACCCCCCGCCCCAGACCCTAGATAAAGTATATAATGTAATCTTACTCTGTGTCTAATTGAGGGTAGAAAAGAGATCAAGCAACTCCCTTTCCCTACTCAAAACAGTAAATGCTTCAGTCTGCTCCAAAGTAGAAAGAGGCTAAGTGTATGATGAAAGTTACAGAGGGGAAATAAAGGAAACTCCCTCTTGGCGGGGGGCACATTTCACCACCTCCTAAGGGTTTTTTCAATCAAGTTGTTTGGGATTGGTGACTGCCCTATAGGTTGTGAGAAATACAGTCATTCGCAGTTTGCTAATCATCTAAGCAGAATGCTAATGTGACAGGGAGACATGGAAAACACTCTCACCCTATCATCTACCCATGAAATTTTATCTAGTGTGGACAAGAGCCAGAGGTGGTGGAACAGTCTCTCCCCATACTCACAAATACACAAATACACACACAAAAGTAAACTATGTGGGTGCTTGCTGTGGGGACAGACATTGTACCTTTTCTTTAGGTCTGGCCCTATAGACCACAGACCAAACAGATGAGTCTGATGCTGAGTCCAATTAGAGAGTTATAAGTCCCATCAGAAAGTTATAAGAAAAAAAGATGGAATGTAATGGCAGTCTAGAACAAAATACCTTCCACAGTTCATTTATGCATGTAGTCCTAAAAACACAAACGATTTTGTTGCAAGCTAGAAGCTTTGACCTAAAAAAATAAGTCTTAATGTTGTCAATAACATTGTAAAAATAAGGTACAAATATTTTAATACATAATGCTACAGAGATCTCCAAAACATGCAAAATGTTCTGATGGTCCTTCTGCTTCAATAACTGACCCAGAACAAAGGTCATTAAAATGAGAGGTATATACAGACTTTGAAAACAGTAGTCTAAAGCTGATTTCTAGAAGCAATAGCACATGCTACTTATGCACGTGTTCCAGAGATAAATTCCCACACCCTCGCTCCTGAGCACTGAGTCGGCCTATGAACATGCGCACCACTGATCAAGAGTAAACAGAAATCAACCCAGGTCCTTAGTACTGAAGGTGGTGGCTAGAAGGTTCTTCATAAGTCTAGGGTTCTGCAACTTTACATTCACTGCCTTTTCATATAACGCGATTGGGCTTGATTTGATTCTCAAAGGTAATTCAACAAAATTTCCCAATTATTTAAGAGCTTTTGGAAAGATAATTATGAAAAAAATTACATCATAAAACTCCTAGCTGTCCTATGGATTGGGTTATACCATAGGTCAAGTTATGGCTCTTCTTACATAACATGCACAGGATCTTTTTCACAAACATGCTAGAAGACATCTTTGTCCCTGAACAGCCAACATTATTCCAAGCTTCTTGCCTTTATTACAGCAAATAAACATGCATGTAGGTGATGTTTACATAAGAGAGCGGTGAGGGCAATTCTAATGTACATTAATTAAAGCTTTCTTGGAAAAGACATTATTACAGGAAAGCAGTTAGAATTCATTTGAATCTGCAAACCAGAATGCATATAATTGAACTCTAACTGTCAGTAACAGTTAGGCTCCCAAATACATAAATATATAGCAACATCAATTCCTAAATAGGAAGTTACAGAGGTTTGACCTTTCTAGACTCCAAGTATTTGCTTCATTTCATGAATAACATATAACTGAAGTTCTTCATGTAGGGGAAGGAAACAGAACTTAGCCAGCCTTCAGTGTAGCTTGAATGTGACTACGGAATACACAGATAGAATGAGCTATATTATACCACTGCCATTAAACACACATTTAGCAAGGATGCTATTGATTCTCCAAGAGCATGACCAGTGACATGCTGTCACCATTTATGTTTCAGATTCACCACATGCCCCAGTACCTATCAGCTTACCTGCCTTCTGTATTCCTCGACTGGATTATAAACCATCCATCCATCCACGTTAAACTTTTCTTCATTTAAAAATGCAAATATTGGCTAGAAAAAGCAAACAAAAAGAATTTAAAGTTCAGTGTGAAGAAACAAATAGTCTACTAATACTACACCCTTGGATTTTTCACCAGATTTGCCTACCATGAAATCACAACAAAACCTGTGACTTTCAACACAGAAATAAAAGTGAAAAAAAAATCCAACTAGACTTTTGCTACCTTTTAGCTTCAATAATTACTTTTGAAACCTAGATTTTTCTGACTACAATCATCTCTTTTAATTACTTTTGTAAATGATATTCCACAAAAATCAGATTTCCAGACCAAAAAAATGCCAATCAATTTCAAACAGTATTAGCGATTGATCAGGTAAAAGCCACTAAAACAAGTAAAAGGAAATTCAGGAATTCTTAATTTACTGTTCTCTGTAAGTTTTGAATCAAAGCCCTGATATCGGCCTGGGAAATCACAGGACTCAGGCCTCTCGTCTCTTTTGTATTTATGCTCACTCTCAAGGAAGCCATACTGATGAGTTTCATGGCTTCAAATACCAGCCACACCCCAGTGACTACTAAGTATCTATCGCTCTCCAGCCTCCACTCTGTTCCCCAGACTTAGCTATCCATGCACCCACTCCACAACCCCAGGCTGCCTAAGAGGCATCTGGAGGACTTTAGATTAACACATCCAAAGCCAAACCCTTGACTCCTCCTATCCAACCCTGCTCCTTCCACGGCCTCTCCATTTCAGCAGATGACAGACACATCCTTCTAGTTGACTGAGCCAAAATCCTTGGCATTAGCTTCATTACCTGATTGCTACCACCCTGATTTCAGCCTCCACCATCATCCACTTTGACCATTATAATAACCTCCTAAATAATCCCTTGCTTTCATCTCTACCTCTAAAGTCAGAGTAATAGTTGGCTTTCCATCTCGCTTGGAGTTAAAGTTCAAGTCCTTCCAATGGCCCATGCGGCTGTCCACCATTTGGCCGCACCTCTCTGCTCTCCCCCTTGCTCTAGCCACACTGGCCTCCAGTGCTGCTCCCCAAAAGCACCAAGCACATGCCAACCCCTGGGCCTTTGCACCTGCCGTTCCAGCTGTCTGAACTCTTTTCCCCTGTGGGTTCTGCCTGCTACTTCTTCCACATCTCTGCTCAAATGTAACCGTAATCAATGAGAATTTCTCTGACCCCGTGTAGAAAACAGTACGCGACCTCTACAACTGCACTCCCTGTTCTCCTTCCCATGTTATTTCCCCATATCACTTATGACCACTTGACACATTATATATTTACTTGTTTACTTCTATACTATTGGACCTCTACTGTTCCTTTCCCTAGAACATGGGTTCCCTGAAGATAGACACTTGTTGTGTTCACATCCTATATCCCCAATGATGGGAACAGTGCCTGGACCATAGTAGGCACAATACATATTTGCTGACCAAGTGAAAATGTGAAGCCTCATATAGCCCCTGCACAACTGCTTTCTCGGGGGCACCGGGTTTGGGCACTTTTCCTCTAGGTATCTTCCTTTCCACCCATTTTCCTCTGTTGTTAGTGTACAACTTTGAATGCCAACATTCCCTCCCCTACATTACAGAGAATTTCTGGGAAAGCACCACTTAGCAGCAACAGTTTTCTCTATTTAAGTAGCAAGAGGTTTGGGGTAAAAAGTAATCAAGAACATGCTTCTTGACTGTCTTCTTTTTTGTTTGTTATTTTTTAACATTACCTTTTTGTTTCTATTTATCTATCTATCTATCTATCTGTCTATCTATCTATCTGTTTATTTTCCATTTTCCCCCCAAACGTTTATCCCCCCATGCCCTCTTCTACCGCCACACCCCGCAATAACCACACTGTTGTCCATGTCCATGAATTTCTTCCCTTTTTTTTTCTTTTTTGCTTGAATCCCTCCACCCACCAATGCCCCTATGCCAGAGCTGTCAGCCTGTTTTCTATCTATGATGGACTGTCTTCTTGGACTTTCCAAAGCATGTGGCACCCTCAGCAGGTCTCAACTCTGGCAGTGCTAGGACTAGGTGCTGTATATTTTGTGATAGCATGTTGACCACACATTAGTAACGATGCTGAACTAGCTAAGCAATTCTTTGAGGCTTTAGCTCGACACTGCATCCAGACCAACACTTAATTATTCAGTACCACTGGGAAAAACAAGTGATTTTTGTTAAATGAAATTTAACTCAGAGATAGGGGGACTTTTGGTGAAAACAGCACTAAAATGTAGGGTGAACTTTATCCAGAAACATAATCTACTGAACATCTCTAAGCATTCTCTTGGTAATGTCCAAGGACCAGATACTACACTGGTCAGGACTTGGAACAGGTAAATATTGCTGATTGCTGTGCTGTTGACACACTGTAGATGGCAGACGGTTTGAGACATAAGGCTGTACTGTCACTCACTTTAGAAGAAAACCTAGGATCTGCTTTCTTGAAATAAGTTCCTGATATCAACATGGGTTTATTCTTTTGTTTGTTTGTTTTCAGTTGTTTGCATCTTTCCCGTAAAGCTCAAGTGACTGAGTTGGCCTTTTAAAAACAAAGAATAAAATTGTTAACTCAAAGGCAAGATAAAGATTTCTCTCCAGAAAAAATCATCATGTGTATTAATGCTACCCATGTCCTTTGATTTGCCAATAGCATTTTCAATGTAACTTACTATTTCTCAATCACTAATAATAAAGCAACTTCCGTTTTGCTTCAAATATGCTCTTGCATCTTACATGAAAATTACTGATAAGTATATGTTTACCAGATTGTTATCATCAGAAGATGAAAGTTATATAGCTCAGACCAAAATTATCTCTGTATTTTCTTTAATATGTTTGATTTGAGAACTCTGAATACAAGTAATATTTTTTAAAATTGTCATTAATAAGAATATTGATACAATGTCTTTATGGCAGCAACATCGGGTGGCCTTTCTCATGAAATCATTCTAGAATGACACTTCCTATTCTGAGTGACGTGCAGCTATACAGGATGAGTCAAGGAACTAGCATCCTTTACCCCTGAAATGCCTGTGAGAACTCTATGATGAGCACAGCTCCTAAGCTAATTTTGATGCTAAGAGCCAGACTTGGGCCTCAAAAGTTTCAGGAAAATTCCAGATATTCTTTCTCATGAAATGGAGCTTATGATGGAAAAGAACAGGTGCTTAAACCAATATTTTAACCATCAAAATAAATTAGCTTACAAATACAAGAACACATATTTTTTGAAGAAGCATTACTTGTGGACTTCCAGCCAAGATGGAGGCACAGGTAGGTATGCTTTGCTTCCTCGCACAACCAAAGAAGGACACGTAACAATTTAAAAACAAAAAAATAGGCAGAACGGCCAGAAAATTGAACTGTGTGGAAGTCCGACAACCAAGGAGCTAAAGAAGAAACATTCATCCAGACTGGTAGGAGGGGCGGAGACGGGCAGCGTGGGCGGAGAAGAGGTGCAGCAAGGCTATGGCTGGAGGACCCAGTGGGTGATGTGGTGGCTGGCGGTCCCACATTTACATAAGGATAAACCAGGAGGAACAACTGGGGTGGGGGATGGACTACACAACCCAGGGTTCCAGAACGGGAAACTAAAGCCTCAAAACCTCTGGCTGTAAAAACCTGTGGGGTTGCGGCAGTGGGGGAAACTCCCAGCCTCACAGGAGAGTCTGTTGGAGGGGCCCATGGGGTCCTAGAATGTACACACCCATCCTCCCACCCTCCCAGGAATCAGCAACATAAGGGCCCAAACTGTTAGCGGGTAGTGGGGGAAGTGACTGAAAGTGGGGTGACAGCCGAGCAAGCGGAATGGTTCCTTCTCTGTCCCCTCCCCTATGTACAATACAGCACCACAACAAAGCAAAGTGGGTTGCCCTGCCCTGGTGAATACCTACGGCTCGGCACCTTACAATGTAAGAGGTGCACTAAGACAAAGAAATATGGCCCTAATGAAACAACAGATCAAAACTCCAGAAAAAGAACTAAGCAATAAGGAGACAGCCAACCTATCAGATGCAGAGTTCAAAACACTTGTAATCAAGGTGTTCACAGAAATGATTGAGTACGGACACAAAACAGAGGAAGAAGTGAAGGCTATGTAAAGTGAAATAAAGAAAAATATCCAGGGAACCAACAGGAAAGGGATGGAAACCAAGGCTCAAATCAACGATCTGGAACATGAGGAAGAAACAAACATTCAACCGGAACAGAATGAAGGAACGAGAATTCAAAAAAATGAGGAGAGGCTTAGGAACCTCTGAGACAACTCTAAACATTCCAACATCTGAATCATAGGGGTACCAGAAGGAGAAGAAGAAGAGTAAGACATTGAAAATTTACTTGAAAAAAATAATAAAGGAGAACTCCCCCAATCTGGAAAAGGAACTAGACTTCCAGGAAGTCCAGGAAGCTCAGAGAGTCCAAAAGAAATTGGACCTAAGGAAGCACACACCAAGACATATGATAATTAAATTACCCAAGATTAAAGATAAGGAGAAAATCTTAAAAGCAGCAAGAGAAAAGGAGAGGGTTACCTACAAAGGTGTTCCCATAAGACTATCAGCTGATTTCTCCAAAGAAACCTTACAGGCAAGAAGGGGCTGGAAAGTATTCAAAGCCATGAAAGGCAAGGACCTACATCCAAGATTACTCTATGTGGCAAAGCTATCACTTAGAATGGAAGGGCAGATAAAGTCGACAAGGTCGACTTCCCAGACAAGGTCGAGTTAAAGGGGTTCATTGTTACCAAGCCCTTATTCTATGAAATGTTAAAGGGACTTTTCTAAGAAAAAGAATATCAAAACTATGAACAGCAGAATGACAACAAACTCACAACTGTCAACTGAACCTAAAAAACAAAAACAAAAACCAAACTAAGAGAACAACTAGAACAGGAACAGAATCACAGAAATGGAGATCACATGGAGGGTTTTCAGCGGGGCGGGGGAGAAGGAAATGGGGGAAAAGGTACGGGGAATCAGAAGCGTAATCGGTAGGTACACAATAGACAGGGGGAGGTTAAGAAGAGTATAAGAAATGGAGAAGCCTAAGAACTTATATGTATGACCCATGGACATGAACTAAGGGAGGCGGTTATGCTTGTGGAAGGGGGATGCAGGGTGGAGGGTAATAAAGGGGAGAAAAAATGGGACTACTGTAATAGCATAAGCAATAAAATATACTTTAAAAAAGCATTACTTGTTAGTGTTCACATTGTATTTTTCTTTAAAAACCAAGCTGTCCAGGGGGTTGGGCAGTAGAGGTGGAAGAGGGTACAAGGGGGACAATTGGTAATGGAGAAAAATACAATAAAATACTATTAATAAATAAATAAAAATACATAAAATAAAATTGGCAATTTTTGGAAAACAAAACAAAACAACTAAGTTGTCCATGAACTACTTGGCTTTACTGAAGCAATCTAAAAGAACCACAATTTTAAAAGTTGAATGTACCAGAACTTACTTCACAGATATTTTAATTTTTACCTTTTTTCCATTAAAGATTCACATATGAGACCAAAGAACTATAAAGCACAAGCTGTCATACAGAGTAACATAAGTGTGGATTATTTAAAAAGAAATAAAAACTACTAAGCATTAAAGCAAGACTAACAAATACCACTCATCTGTACCTCACTATTAAAAAGTACAAAAACATACAAGTGGTAACTTTTTACAAGCCTAATTTAAGTTCCTGTCTAAAAACTGTGAAAATCTAAAACAATGGATTACATGTCTTGAGGCTTTTAACTGCTTTTTTTTCCCCTCTTACACATAATACATTTTTTAAGGCTTTGAGTCTTTTAGTGTTTTATTAGCAGATTAGCATTTTCCAGTTATCCCTAACTATAACCTTGGGTCAGCTTGGATCCCCTCTTTGGGAAATCAAAGTCCTGTGGACAGAACCGGCTGTATGGAACTTCCCTTTATGAGAACAAAACAGGGAGTCGGGCTTGCCAACCAAACTGGTAATATGTTCACTCCATGAACCTGCCCCACACCAATTTCATTTCATGGCCTACTGACAACTCAAGAACGGTTCAGTCCCAGCTTAAGGGAAGCCTCGGGGCAGAGAAGTGTTTTGCCAAATGTTAGCTTCCAGTTGGTACTTCAGGAAGGCCTCCATGGCTTTCGTCTAGGGCCTGGGCTCTGCCTCAGGATTCGGTGTGAGAGCAATTTCCCAAGGTGCCAGTCAATGCCTGTGTCCCACCTCACCCCCAGTGAACCAGAGTCTCCAGGGGGTGATTGCCCTGATCCTGAAGGGCCACGTGGAATACACCAGACACTTAGGAGGCTATCAGAAGTGTTCTGTGTGGTCAAGTGATTATGGGAGGCTGCTGAACTTTAAAAAAAAGTTATTTCAAATAATTATAGATTTACAAGAAATTGAAAAGAAATGTACAAGGGAGCCCCAAGCACCCCTTCAGTCAGCCTCCCCAATGTGAACATCGTACATAACTAGAGCACAATATCTAAAGCAAGGAAGTGTCATCAGAAAATGTACACTCTCAGATGCTTACCCCTAGCTTCAAGTGAGTGGGTCTTCCTTTATTAGGCTCTATATTAGTATTTGGGCATTTCACCAATTCATATTCCTTCTAGTCAAGAGATACCATGCATGGAGACTCTTAAAAAGAAGCAATCATATGCATTTTTTCCAGTATTAAAAATAGCACAATGTAACATTTGAAAAATGTTGAAGGACAAAGTTGAGATGAAAATTTCCAATTTCACATTGGGGCTAAAAACAGCTCTGACAAAGAGAATATAACATCATTTTAATTCAGCTATGTTTATCACTGTTGTGTCTTGTGGGGGAAAAATCTGAAATGACAACAGACTTTAGCTTCCACTTAATGAGCCATTATTTTAAATAAAGAAGCACCAACTCACTTAAAACACGTCTAGACTGGATTATTTTTATTGAGAAGAATCTATAAATGGTAAGCAATTCATGAAGTTTCCTTCTTTGAGGAGGGCTGTCTTCTCACCAAATTAGGACTCTTAGAGTTCATGAAACCCCATTCCAGACAGCCTCTTCCCCCTAAGACATGTGATGTGGTGTCTCAGAACTGAATGTTTGACTGTCACATTTACAGAAATTAAATATCATCCCAAAGGGATACAATTACAGGAGAAAACCATTTTCATAGTATTCAGGACAATAAAATGATAAACTATGTAGATTTAAGAGTGCTTTCAAATGACATTGCCACCATGCAGTGGCACAGTCAGAGATGGACATGATTTTTAGGAAGAGTAGACTGTTTTTACATAGCAAATAAACTACAACTCTGAATACCTAGCCTTAAAAATTCAGGGGATCACTCACTAACTACTTCTTCCTGATTGAATTTTGCTATCTTTGAACAGGAATTTAAGTGAGCATTTTTTCTCATTTGATTTCTGAAATTGAAGATATCTGTCTTTTTAAAAAGCTTCAATCTACCATGTAAGAATGCAGCAAGGTAAAATTACCTCATTTTCATCTTGCTGAAAAACAAGGCTCCCTTCATGTAAGAAAAAGTCTTCATTAAAATTAGAGTAAAAACCCTAAAATTTTAAGGAAGAATCATAGGAGGTATTAAAACTCAGCAAAGATTGTAATTCCAAGTAACATCTTTATGCTAGAGAGTGATTTCAGCCTATTTCACATGACTTGACTCAGTAAGTGAACCCATATAACTGCATCAAAAGTAATTATATCTCCAAGTTGAACAAAAGTGTCATAGGTCAAAAGTAGCTAGCGCATAAATTACCATTTATACCTTGTTTATGAAAATAATTCTCCTCATCCTAGGGCAGATAAAGTGCTTCCCAGACAAGGTAAAGCTAAAGGAGTTCATCATCACCACACCATTATTACAAGAAATGTTAAAGGGAACTGTGTAAGAAAAAGAAGATGAAAACTATGAACATTAAAATAGCAATAAGTTCACAACTATCCCACAACTGAATCTAAAAAACAAACTAAGCAAATAAGCAGAAAATAAACAGATTCATAGATATGGAGATCCTTTGGAGGGCTATCGGTTGGGAGAGGGAAGGGTGAGAATGGGGGAAAAGGCGCAGGAATTAAGAAGCACAAATTGGTAGGTACAAAACAGACACGGGGGTGTTAAGCACAGTATAGGAAATGGAGAAGTCAAAGAACTTTATATACATGACTCATGGATGTGAACTAAGGTGGAGGGGAGACTGATGGAGGGACTGGGGGATACTGGGTGGAGGGGGCCAAAGAGGGAAAAATTGGGACAATTGTAACAGCATAATCAATAAAATATTAAAAAAATAGTTCTCCTTGTCCTATTTCTACCTCTTTCCCTGAGGAAAATGTTTTAATATTCCTGGGTCACCACTACCTTCATATATAAATGTACATTTTCATTTATTCAAGAAAGTACCACAAATGTACATTTGAAATGTCATTTGAAACCATTTTGGAAAAAGAGCATTCCTTACCACCTGTCAAAATCATAATCATTTGGGGCTGACATTTCTCAGGGTTCACCCACCGTACCTCTCCCTTCTCACTGTAATCTCCTCTTCTGGTACAATGATTTTGGCCACATCTATGATAATGCTAATGATCACATCCAGGCCAACCAAAAAACCTCTCACCATGTCAGAGCTCTACATCTTTGCAGCCACCTGCCTCCTAGATATCTGTATCTATACCTAGATGTCCCCCAGATCCTTGTGACAGCACATCCAAAATGGAATTCCGCCTCTTCCTCATCCTCTCCCACATTCCCCATCTCAACCACTAGTCCCACCATCAACTTGGTTACTCAGGCTTGATCTACCCTCTCTATCATCTCATCTCCCCTTTTAACTATTTTGAATCAACAGATTCTACTGATCATACCTCCTAGATCTTTCTCAAGTTTACGTTATCTCCTGTCCTGCTTCATCGCCCCATCTCAAGCCCTGATCATCACATACTTAGGTTACTAACAGCCATCTCCAGAAATATTCTCCTGTCTCCCCTCTTATCCATTCTGAATGCTGCAACCCAAGTAATGTTTTTGAAATAGAAATCAAATCATATTACTTTCCTGCTTAAGACTCTGTAATGGCTCTTCTCAACTTCAGATAAAAATAAAAACTCCTTGGTGGGGCATGCTAGGTTCTGCAAGCTTTGGTCCAGCCTTCCCCTGCAACACCATCTCTTTCTGCTACATCTACGTGCATACCAGCGCCAGATACCAACCTACATGCAGGTCCGGCCTGTGTCTGGCCTCTTCACTTGCGTGCATACTGTTTCTGCAATTTGCCACATCCATTTCTGCCTGGCCAATGCTCCCACTCATCTTTCAGGACTTGCCTCTTCTAGGGAGCCGTCCTTACCACCAACCTTACTTTCTGTCACCCTGCCAACTTGCACATGTGCATCTGTATCACGTGCTCCTGTCTGTGTACGTCACCCAGGAAACTACACTCCTGGGGACAGGGAGTATCAGCTTCCTGAGCCAAATACGTAGAAAAATTTAGTGTGTGATAATGGTGGCATTTCAAATCAGTGGCTTACTCAACAAATGGTGTCACAACAACAGAGTACAAAAGAGTTGGATTCATACCTTACACAGCAACCCAAAATAAATTCCAAGTTGATTGAATATTTAAATTAAATTAGAAATGAAAGTATTAGACAAATATGAGATAATTTTTGATAACTCTCAGTGGGGAAGATCTTCCTAACTTGGATGTAAAACACACACGCTATACAAGAAAGTGCACAGGCAGGAGTGAGCCAGCAGGTCTAAGATTGCTCCTTGAAAAGGCCGCTTGCATGGTTGATCCTTGGCTGGCAACTGAAAACCTGGGTTTTGGGAGAGTTTTCACCGTTCCCTAACTGCTGAGAATTGTTTACGGTGCCTGAACTGTATTTTATGCTGAAATACATGAAATCCCTGCTTTTCTTCTGGGAATCTGCAATTTTGGTGCGCACTAGGCAGAGAGGGCAGCTATGTGACCAGCCCCCAATAAAAACCATGAGTACTGAGCATTTCCACAACTCGTTGCTGGGGGGAATTAAGTACATCCTGCGAGACTCCCCTGGGAGAGGACTCTGGAAGCTCACGCTTGGTTCCCCTCAGACTTCACCCCACAAGACTTTTCCTTTTGCTGCAATAAATCAAACTTGCGAGTACAACTATATGCTGCCTCCTGTGAGTTCTCCAAGTGAAATATCAAACCTGGGGCGGTCTTAGGGACATCCTTCACACACACAAAAAAGATAAATTCTTCGAAAAATATTTTTTATAATTTTTCATAGCAAAAGCCACCATAAGAAAAGTCAAGAGTTATATAGGAAAAATATTTGCAACATATAGGAAGTCAGTATGGCTATTACATAAAGAGTTCCTATGATTAACAAGGAAAAGACCAAATTCCCAAAAGAAAAATCACCAGAAAATACAATGTAGAAATAGAAATACAATTAACTCAGACCAAAAGATATCTAATTTCATTCAAATAAGAAAAGTACAAAAGAAACTATGAATCTAATTTTTCACCTATTAGATTAGCAAAGATCAAAAAATTAGAAAGCATACTGAGTTCAGGTGGTAGGCAGATAATGTCCCCTCCCAAAGATGTCCATATTCTAATCTCTGGGACCCGAGTCATGTTACCATACATGGTAAAGAGGAATTAAGGTTGCAGATGGTATTAACATTGTTAATCAGCTGATTTTAAGACAGGGAAAGTACCCTGGATTTCCCAGGTGAGCCTAATATAGTAATAAAAGTCCTTAGAGGTAGAAGGAGGAGGCAGAAGAGTCAGAATCAGAGGAATCGATGTGATGATCGAGCAAAGTCAGAGTGACTCGATGGACTTGACCCACTGTTGCTAGCTCTGCACAGGAAGGAAGAGGCCACGAGTCATGCACAGAATGGGTTCTCCCACAGAGCCCCCAGCAGGAATGTAGCCCTGCTGACACGCTGAATTTAGCCCAATGAAACCCGATTTGGACTTCTGACTTCCAGAACTGTAAGAAGATAGACTTGTGTTTTTATAAGCCACTGAGTTTACGGTAATTTGCTATAGCAACTATAGGAAACTAATACAGTTGGAGAGAATGTCTGGAAACAGGTACTCTGACACACTGCAGGCAGGAGTGAAAGCCAGAACATCTTCTGAAAAGGGGAATTTGGCAATATCAGTAATTCTGCTTCTAAGAATTTATCCTACAATACATGTGAACCTACACAAAATGATGTATATGCAAGGTTATCCACTGTAGTTTATGGTATAACAAATGATCGGAAATAATCTCAATATCCAGTAATAGAGGATTTAATAGATAAAGTAGGGGACAGTCAATAGAGTTCTGCACAGTCACAGTAGACCAAAGGCGCCCATTAGGTACTATTCACTGATGAGCTGGAAAAGCGTATATAAATACCAAGTTGCCTGTATGGGTCTAAACGACCTCTGGGTGGACAGTAATAGGCTGAACCTACTAATTGTGTATGAGGAGGGAAATGGGGTGGCTGACGGGTACTGGGAGGGAGAGAGATATTTTTACCATATACCCATCTTAGTCTGGGCTTCTGTAACAAGATACCACAGGCTGGGTGGCTTAAATCAGCAAACCTTTTTTTCCTCACAGTTCTGGACGCTGGAAGTCCAAGATCAGAATGCCAGCGTGGTAATGCTCTGGGGAGGGCCTGCTTCCTAGTTTATAGCAGGCGGCCTTCTTGGTATACCTCACTTGGTAGAGACAGTAAGGTCTTCCACAGGGGTACTTCCTCTTATAGAGGCACAAATCCCATCGCAGGGCTAGACCCCATGACCTCATCTAAACCTAGTCACCTCCCAAAAGTCCCACCTCAAATAACCATTCCATTGGATGGTAGGGCTTCAACATATCAATTGAGGTGGGGAGTACAAACATTCAGTCTAGAATAATACCCATTTATATTTCCTGAATTTTCAGTCATGGGCATATATTAGCTCTTTTAAAAAACATAAAAGTAAACGTTTATGAAATAAATGTCCTTTCCAGACAGTAGAATATTCTTATTGATAACTTGGTTGCTGCTGGGTCTTATTCATTCACTCTATTGACGTCAGTACATTACTCAACAAACACCAAGGGTCTAGTGTGAATAATGTATCACTGGAGAAAAAGGTGAGTAAGACACAGCTTTCTTTAAGGAGTTAGAAATTCTCCAAAGGAGAGATGAGGAGAGGACAGCTACTGATCATGTAGGGAGGAGAGTGGTAAATGCCACAAGCAGTGGAGATAAAGCACTATGGGGCTCCGAGGAAGTCCACATTAACCTCTGGGAGACATGCCTGGAGGGACATTTATGGTTTTTGTGCTGCCCTGGAAGGATAAGATGACTTTGGACATGATAACAACGATGGTGACAAAAAGGCCCAAAATGGGAGCCAGACTCGGAGACACTGTGGCCATCAACCAACACCTCATTCTCATCACCAGAGTACAGGAGGGGCAGAAAAAGTGGAGACTGTTGAGAGGTGGGGCCATACTGTGAAGGAGACAGAGGTCTGCATTTACAATGGCAGAGAGGCAGGAACCACTGATGTTTTGGGGGCAAGGGAAAGAGACCGTCAGAGCTATATTCTGGGGAGATTAGTCTGACTGAAGGCACGCTTGGGGGGATTGGAAAAAGGACAGAACCAAGGTAGGAAAACCGGTGAAAGCACTATCCCAACAGCTTAGAAGAGGAAAGAGAAAAACCTGAACTACGTCAGGCTGGGGAAGAAGAATGCCCCAGATATACTAAATGTGAAGGAAAAGGCAAATCAAAATGTTGATTTTGCAGGAAGAGGGTGAAGAGGGGAAGGGAGGAGATACCATCGAAGAAACTGGGAGCAGAGGAGGTTTTACGGAAAGATGAGCGATTAATTTTTAACAAGTGTTTAGGTGTCGGTTGAAGTTATGTACAGGCTAAAGGGTAACATAAAGTTATGGACTAAAAAGTCATACTCAGAAGGCGTGCTGGAAGACGGGAGGAGAGTGACAAAGATTGCTGAGGGGATGGTATAGAAACAGAAGGAGAAGAATGGGTTTTTCTAGAAAATCCAGTTAGCAGAAGAAAGCAGAGGAATGAGAAAAGAAGCTTGAGAGGTAGGCGGGCCAGGAGATCTAGGTCTCAGAATCCATAAGGAGAGGTATCTGGAAGCATGATGGTCTAGATGCCCTAACTAAGACCTGCTGAAAACATCTGAAAATGCTGATAAAACAGAAACCTTAAAAAATGCACTAATGAGCTGGCTAGGGAAGAATACATACTCAAAAGCCAAACACATACTGCAAACAGGAATGCAGAGGGCAAGAGGAATGCATTGGCTTTTACCTTTCAAAAGAGTGGGAGAGTGAGAAGTGGAACAATGAGTTTGGAAGTGAGTGGCTGCTGAGGACGTATAGGCAGTGAATACTCTGCTTCTGGACACAGATGGCAATGTAGGGGGCAGCCCAGCTGGGACTATGGTTCTGGGAGATGGGGGAGTGGGGAGAAGAACCAAGCATGTCCAAAGCTTAGAGGGAGAGGGCAGTGGAGAAAGAAAGAGAAAGAGAGAAAGAGAGAAGAGC